>VALG01001959.1:11247-24526 GCA_009835305.1 Ipomoea purpurea
ATGAGCATTTTTACTATCCCAATTTCAAGGCGGTCAACATATTCATCATCATCTTCAACCCCAACATTCTGAGTTGGTTCACAATATCACCCGTGTAATAATACGCCAAAACTTGCGTCCAATCAAAAAAACTCTTCATGCGTTGAGACCATAGGGCAGTAATTGGTACGTCATCCAAAATCGTTCCATATGTTACGATGAGACCCCGTCAACTTTATTCAGCACTTAGCAAAGAGGGAAGAATCAAACATGAACAACTTTTTTTTTTTCAAGCAAACTTTAAACCGGGAGAGAGGATACGTATTAAATCAATAAACCAGGAGGAGGAAAAAATAATAAGCCAGGAAAAGCCAAAATTGATTATAGAAGTTGACAGATGAGGACAAACACTGCTAGCCGTGGGATGTGTTAGAGAATTTATTTGATGTGGAGTATTATGAGAGATTAATGGTTCAATGAACTACTACCCATGAATAAGGCTATAAATAATATTTGGAGTGTGGAGTATTTAGATATTATTTGTTTAGTTTGGTAGAAAGTAAGTGGCGAAAATGATTTGCTGAACCAAAGGTTTAATGATTCGTTAGTGCTTAACGAATCGTTTAGTTTTAACGAATCCCGTATTGCATTTAATCAATTCTATGATATCGGAATCAAGTTTGACGATTGCTGTACACATTTGTATAAAATTGTCGTTAATGCCACTTCGTTATTTTTCTAATGAGGTTTCGAGTAAAGGCTTTAACTTTTGAAAGTCCTTGATTTCGTGGCTCTTGGACACGTGAAACGATTATTATGTAAACGAAAGTTGCTGGAAGTTTTTGTCTTATTTTGTTTGGTATAAGCCAAATGCTTATCGTTTTTGATGGAATCGAAAACGTTTCGTTTTTTTGGCATGGTGTTAAAACGAAAGCTTTTCGGTTAGTATGTAAACTTTCGACCGATATGTTTCTTTGCTTATGTTAGACACTTTCGGCCAAATTTGTTTGCTTTATTCTTCTCGGTCAAAGTCAAAAGCCTTCTTGGCTTGTGTACTGCACTGCATGATAAGTCTTTACTAATGTGTTTATATATCTACTTCACTTTCTACAATCAGCTTAATGTTAGTAACTTAGTCATACTCCCTCTTTATATACTTCATTTCATATGCCTAAATACTATTTACCATAACATGGACTATAATAATATCGGTTATTATTTTAACGATTGAACAATAGCTAATTTTGTTTTTACAGATTGGGTAAAACATTTGATTAAGGCTCAATGGGATCATCATCTCTCAATCAAACAATGATATAACCTATGATTTCCATATAGAGGAAAATCTAAACACGCAATCAAATAAGAAAATTGTTAGCTTATGCACCGCACAAGTATTACAAATATTTTTGCTCTCTCCACCCCATCCCCTCCACCACATGACTCCAACCTATGATTTACATGGGCCCAGTCCTTCCCAGGTATATTATTAATTATATTAATTTCTTTTAGTTTTTATTGCAATTAATGCAGTGCCTTAATTGAACATTAACGAAAGGTCCCATATTATACGTATCATATATGTAAATATATATTAATATAATATATAATTCATAATTTCTCTATTGTATGCTCACTATGTTTTATTAGTAAGTATAATGAATATTTGACTATACTAAGATAGTAAGTTAATCACATGTATATGCATATACATACGCAAAGATATGAAGGATTATTATAAAGAGTTTCTTTTTTTTTTGGGGTGACGAATATGAATGATATTTATGCAATAAATCACATTCTACTACTACAGTGCTAAACTTCTCCAAGCAAATGAGAGCTCTCCGGCGCTTAGAAGCTACATGCTAAGAATAATTCAATACCACTCACCCTTTATGAGGCTAAAATTGCGACTATTATGAGGCTACATTCATCATCATATCTACCTAATTGTGTTTGTCTCTTAATTTAATTCCATCAAATAGGTGATGTATTTACATGCTTATATGATAGTAGTGTTATCCGTATTAACTAATAACACTCTTCCTCCATCTTAATAAGCAACATGTATAAATAAAATAAACTAATACGAACATTGGTATTACATGTTTAAATAAGAATTTTGTGCTAATAAATATTGGAAAAAAATAGATCATATTGTGAAACATTTTATTAGTATATGTCATTTTTTTTCTTCATTTATGTGTTTTCTTTGATTAACTTGTTCAAATTTGTCAATGCCCTTCAAACAAGAGAAGAAAATTATTGATAGTGACTCTTAAGACTCTTGATGTTGATTCTTTGGTTATATATTATTGGTATTGTTAAATAATTAAAAATTGAATAAATTATACACATCTGTTACATTTAATTTAAAAAAATTTCAAATATAAAAATATTAAGTATTTTCACTACTATTTTCTTAATCTACTAAAGTACAAAAAATCAATACCGTCATCACGGTTTTCTTTTTGGAAGAGCCATTATTCCGTACCACTATACTAAAGTCATTGTTCAAATTACAAGATATTCTAAGTATGTTCTAATTGTAGGAGACATATTTAAGTTTATACCATACTTAGATTAATCTATGTTCGCAGACTGACTTAATTAAGGGGAAAAGGAAAATGTGAAATTATAATGAGTAAAGTAGCATTTGTGAAAAGAAAGACTTTTAGCTCAAAATTTTAGACATAGGACTACTAGTATTGAATTGGACGATATCATTATACATTCATTAATTAATGTCAACGTTAATAAATTCCTATGCATATGTAGAAAAAAGACGGTAAATTTCAACCATCACGTCACACTTTGACGGCAGTTCCCTTCGACGCGTCATCGCCGTTCCGTACCAAAAGCATCGGGAACCGCCGCGTTGATTTCATTCGCTCCCCAGGATTCTGACTTCCGGCCGGACGCGAACCGCTTCATTCCTCCCAAACCAGGCGGCTCAGCTAGCGGTTCAATAGTTACTGGTACTTGACGACTTTTTGTCTCCTTCGCGGTCTTCCTTGACAGCGTTTGCTGCTCTGTCTTTGACTCCGCCGGTTTCTTTCCCCGGTTGGATAAGAACACGGAAACTAACCGCGAGTAGAACCCGGTTTTCCCCTTCCCTCCGACGCTTCTAGATTTTTCTAATTTTTCCGGAGAAGATTTCCGGCGACCGCGCTTCGATCGTACTCTTCCTATGCACGAAACCTTGGGGGACGACGGTTCGCCTACCGGTTTCCCCATAGACTCCGCACGCCGCGGCGGGAAAAGACGGATATTCGCCGGTTTGCTGCAACTCCTCCGCATCGAGTCGGCGTAGTTGTTCTTCTGAGTCCTGGGAAGCCCGATTATCGAAGCCTTCGACTTCACGAACCTCTGCGAACTCGAATTCGAACTAGAGTTCAAATTCGGGTTCGGATTGAAGCCTTTGCCTGACTCCTTACGCTCCAAAAAAGCGTTGCGGTCGAACCAATCAAACTCGGCATCTTTCGATATCAAGAAGGATTCCGGCAGAAGATCCGGAGCCACTCTCTTTTCGTAGTCGTCGACGGAATCATGATTATCTCGCTTGTCATCACTCTCGACTCGGCCGTCTGCCAAGGTTTCACACGCAATTTTCCGGTCAGTTCCGCCGCCTGCACAGGCGGAGACTAGTGTTTCAAGATCAACTTGAGGCATTGTTGAGGGAGAAAGGAGGTAGACGGCGATCAGAGATTTCTTGTGAGAGAAACCGATCGTAACGGCTTTGATGGTGGGGATGACAGATTGAGCATTTATAAATGGAATTAGAATTATATTTCTTTTGGGGTAAGAATTATATTTCTTTCAGTACTACAAAATTAATATTTAATTAAGAGAGAATGAAACTTTTTTAAATTGTTTTTTTTAAATAATAATTAAACATAATCTATATTACGTAATGTTTTTATTTAGATCCATGCAAATTTTAATTAATTTTATTCCCAACCTAATATATACGGCCCCTAATGAATATCATCCTTATGTTTACAAATGTCACATTTTTCTTCATTAGTACAAAATATGTATTTGTAAATATATGCGGATTGTTTTATGAGTGCATTGCCGACTTAGTCTCTTAAGTACGGTGTAATTAGACCACTGAATGAAAAAAAAAAAGTGTAATTAGACCACTGAACACTTTAAATGTATATAATTCGTTACCATCAATTTTAGCAAGTTACTTCTTACGTGACAGTTGAGTTGGCATTTTAATAATTTTTAATAATAACTATTTAAAAAAAAAAATTTAAAAATAATGACGGGGTGGCCGGCCACCCTCTCTTCCTTCGCCATACGAAGGAGGGGGGAAGGGGGTGGCGTAGCCACCCGTCGTTTTATTTATTTATTTTTAATTTCTTTTAAAATTTATTATTAAAATTTATTAAAAATTATTTTAAAATGATTAAAAATTCCAACTCAGCTTCCATGTAAGCATGTAATCTGCTATCCGGTGAAATTGCATACATTTAGAGTGTTTAATGGCCTAATTGCACGTTTTTGGAGTGTCCAGTGGCCTAATTGCACTTATTTATTTTTTTTCGTTTAGTGGCCTAATTACATTTTCAAGTTACGTTCAGTGGCCAATTTAAATTTTATTCTTTTCTTTTAATAGTATCTTTGGTTTCTATATTTATACAAATAACAATTTTAATTGATTAATGATTGACGTGAATATTATTAACTTTTTAATTTTTTACTAGACAATCATTTTGATTCCTCTTTTAATAAGGTGATAGTTTTGACAATTTTGATTTATCGATCTGTTTACAGAAACTTTAATGACTTAAAATTGTAAATTATAATTTTTCATGATCTATAATAACATGCAGTACACATGTAATATAAAAGTGACAAGATTTAACGTTCTCAGTTGGTGAGGAGTAAAAAACCACCACCTTATAAAAAATTTGAATGTCAATAATGCTTATGTTAACTAGGGGTATAAATGAGCAAAGCTAACTGAGTTAGAGCTCGACATGTATTTGAATTGAATTGAATTTGGTTATTATTAAGTTGAAGTCAAACTCAAGTAATTCAAGTAACGAGTTGATGAAATCAAATTTGAGGCTACATTCTAGTGAAAAGTAATATATCTTTTTTGTTTTTCTTTTCGTCAAAATAAATTTGGGAAAAAAAGGAAATTTGTAAGATTATTACATTTTTGAATTAATGGTGTTCTACTTTTTGAGATTCCTCATCTCATAATGTTTGGACCGAATGTATGTAATGAATTGTTTTTGTTAACTCTTAAGTAGGCAACTATTTTAATTTCTTTACTATGTAACATTGCAGGTGTAATATTATGAATATCATCATATATTTTTTAAAAGAACAATAAAAGGTAAACAAGAGCTAATGAGTGTGTGTTTTTTTTTTTTTTTTTTCAAGTAATTGCAGTTTATCTTAATCACTAACTGGTGTCACTATTATATTTTTAATTTGTTATTTAATTTAATTATCCTATGATTGTTTTTATTAATTTATGATGAAATTAAAGTCGCGGTCATTATCTGCAATTTCTAACTTTATGCAACATGCTCGATTGAGAGACGGCGTTGGTAAGAATCGAACTCGTGACTATTCAAATACAAGAATAATGTTTTAGCCCGTATAGGCAGCTCAATTGGTCATAGAAATGAAAGTTGGAAAGAATGATTAGAGATCAAGTCTCACTAGCGGGGGGAGCAACCTCTTGTGAGGGGGGCTCCTTGTGCGCAGTAAGCAAAGGTTTAGCCTCTGTGGTTCATGTTGAGTTGAGTTACCATGATTTACATCCTCCCAGATGCTCTATCGGGCTCTTAGGGTTGGGGTTCAACCTTTTGAGAAGAAGAATATATGATGCTTTATACACTCAACCATCATTTATGGGACAATTTTTTTTTTTTTTTTAAACTATAGATAGTTACATTAAAAATGGATTAATAAATATAAGAAAAATGATAGATTTTCCTCCTTGAATAATTTACCTCATAATGTTTACTCTAGCATAATGATAAAACTATTTATATTTATTGAATTTCCAACTCCACCACTAATTAAAAAAAAAAAGAGGTTTACTTAGTAATTATATTAAAAGTAAACAATTAAGTAATGTCACATAAAGAGGTTTATTATTCGCTTCTTTACAACCTGATCTTCGTGTTTGGTTTTTCTGATTATCCGTTTTGTATTCAACATTTGATATTAATAATTAAGTTGATCGTTTTTTGGGTTTTTTTTTTTTTTTTTTAAAAAAAGAGGTTAATTTATATTATTATTATTATTATTATTATTATTATTATATTTTATTATTATTATTATTATTATTAATTTTAAATGACAAGTATTCTTGGATCCATTTGCATATTCAAACACCAAAAAATATTGTTGGTTTTAGGGTTTTTTTTGAGTTTAGAAAGATCCAACACAACCTTAGTTGGTGGATACACCTTTCAATAAAGCTACTAAAATGGAAAGAAGCAAACAACTTGAGTGAATGTATGTCTCTATTCTAAGGGCATGAACTCGCCTCCTTTACAATCTCGGATGGGCCTTTATATAGCAGACCCTCCTTTAATTCGAACTTAAATTAAATACATATTAAAGGCCTTGACTGCTAATTATATCTGAGGGTCGTTGGGCTGCCGTTACTGGGCCTCCCAACGGCTCTTTGACTGGGCTCTTCAACCCCTTCTTAAATGCTCTCCAACGTCTCTTTTATCCCTCGCGCCGACCGAGTCCTTGTTCCGACCCCGGGTCGGCCCGACTCCTCGACTCGGTCCAGACCTCTCTCGGGCCTTACTACTTTTGGGCATCTGTTCTCCCCTTGGGCTTTCTAATCCTTTTTGGGTCGGGGTCCATACCCCATCAAATATAAAATATTAAATTCAAATATCAGTCATCTACCGTATCTCTTGAACTAGATATATTGTAATTAAATTTCATGCAAATACTTCATCAAATGTTAAGCTTCATAAACTCAGATTCAAAAAAAAAAAAATCATAAAATAAAAGTACACAACCTAATTAAACCTAATTTAAATATTTGAGAGTTTTGAAAAACGTACTTGATTAAGGTTGACCTAGAATGATTGTTGTTCAGGAACGTTTATCTCCCTTGGTCGAAGAATATACATGGCTACATCCAGAAGGGAAGGTCAACCATTAATTTTAGGTTAAAAAAAGGAATGAGTAATTTTATCTCATCACTATCTCTTTTTTTATTTTCCTAAAAATCTATGGAATTAAAATCTCGGGGGAGGGGCATGGGATTTTAATTCCATGAAAATGGGAGAATTGCAATTCCTTCGAACCAAACACATGAATTTAATGGCCTTCAGAATTAGGTGGGAATTAAGTGAGAATGGAATTTAAAATTCCCCCCCAACCAAATGCCCTGTTAGCGAATTTGAATGAATGTTTTTTTTAAAGAAAAGCTTAATTGTACTATCTGAATGACTTGTCAATAGTTATGTTGTGCAATCGAATGTACCATGCGCATGGTGCATACGATTCAAAACGACGTCGTTTTGACTAAAAATGCGCGTCGTCCACTCTAAAAAAAAAAATCAGGTTCGACTCTCAGCAATAGCATTATTGTGGATATATAGTTATGAATTTCTGGATATATAGTTATAAATTTTTGATATATTTATGAATTTATGGATATTTAGTTTATCTTGTGGATATTTAGTTCAATAATATATTGGATATTTAGTTCATTCATTGTGGATTTTTTACTTCATTCATTCATTCATTGTGAATTTTTACTTCATTCATTGTGGATTTTTTACTTCATTCATTCACTGTGGATATATAGTATGAAATTGTTGATATAAAGTTATGAAATTGTTGGTTATATAGTTATGAATTTCTGATTATATAAAAATGCTATTGCCGGGAATCGAACCTGATTTCTTCTTTAAGTGGGACGCATGTTTTTTTAACCAAAACTGCGCCGTTTTGCAACCGTATGCACCTTGCAAGGTGCATTCGGTTGCACAGCATAATTTGCGATGACTTGTAGGGCCAATCTGACACTTTTTCTTATCAAATAATACTTTGTAATTCATTATTCTAGTAATTACCAGGAGTATTGATAAAAGATTTCCAATCATTGATTAAGGTAGGGATAGGTGTTTGATTGTCTACCATAATTCGACAGAGTTGCCCATATTTAGGTTAGCACACCAAAACATAAACAGCTAATAATATTGCGCGTGCGCTGGTTAAGAGCCCCATTAATTACGTAAGCTGTCGGTAATGGTAGAGTAGTAGACCACGCAATTAAATCTTAATAACAAATTAAATTGCTTTATTTAGAACTAAACAAGTAATATTGCTTCAGCTACATTAAATTGCGTTACTTCCTTAAAGCTAAGTGATCTCCGTATGTAATTTCTGTGACTAATTTTTGTTAGCCTATTAAAAGTAACACAAAAAATAGTTATAGGTGTTAAATCGGTTAATCGAAAATTTTAAAACTTTTAACCGTTAAACGAATCGAATTTTAATTTTATTGCCGAATTAATCGAGGCGATTCTTTTTTTTGGTTAAAGAACTTTTATAAATTACGTTTAAATCCTAAAAATAATACCTAAATAATAAATCTAATTAAAATAATAAATTCATAGAAAATTATACAAAAATAATATCATATAACAACATTACAAATTTATAAGGATTTTACATTATATATATAGTATTATATATAATATATATATATATATAGTATATATATATATAATATATATATATTTATTTATTTATTTATTTATATATTTTTATATATTAAAAATTTCAGTTAATCGTTCGGTTAACCGAAATGTTGAACCGATCGAATTAACCGTTAATCAAAATTTTAAAAATCTCTAACCATTAACCGAACAAAAAAAGTTCGATTAAAAAAGGTTAACCAAACTTTGTTGGTTCGATCGGTTAACAGAAAATTTACCGAATTTTGTACACTCTTAAAAGATACACAAAAATTTAATCTAAATTGATGGATGATGTTAAGTAAAAAAAGATTTTAATATTTAATATTAATTCTTTTATCATTTTAACTAAAACGATTTTAGGGGACAAAGTAAGTAATATTGTTAGTAAAAAATTTCTCTCTCTAGAATTCTAGGTTTTGCATCCTCTTCTAGGGTTAACAGAAAATTTACCGAATTTTGTACACTCTTAAAAGACACACAAAAATTTAATCTAAATTGATGGATGATGTTAAGTAAAAAGATTTTAATATTTAATATTAATTCTTTTATCATTTAACTAAAACGATTTTAGGGGACAAAGTAAGTAATATTGTTAGTAAAAAATTTCTCTCTCTAAAATTCCATAATCGATGAACTATAATTCCAGAATCTAATCTATGAACTAAAACATTTCAAAATGAATAAATTAAAATTCCATAATCTATGAACTAAAATTTCAGAATCGATGAACTACAATTTCAGAATCGACGAACTATAATTCCATAATCAATGAACTATAATTCCATAATCTATGAACTAAAATTCCAGAATGAATGAACAATACAATGTTATTGCTGGAAATCGAACATGAATTTTTTTTTAAAAAGGGAAGACGCGCATTTTTTAATAAAACAACGTCGGTTTGGCATCCGTATGCACCATGCATGGTGCATACGGATGCACAGCATAACTATCCAGTTATCGGCAAATTATACTGTGCATCCGTATGCACTATGCTCCTGATTAAGGCCAAATTTTATCTCGTTATCCCTTTCAAAAAACATGTGAAGAGTCAAGGGAAAGTATATGGACTTTTTCATATTCTGACTTATTAGTGTGTCGCGTGGCATTAAATTGTGAAAACGATTTATACTCTACAACTACATATAGCGTATAGAGTGGGGCATTGCTTTAGAAAAGTCTCCTATTTCCATAGTTTTCATTTGCATGGTGGCCAGGTTTATTTATTATTTAATTTACATTTAAATAAAATCTTTCTAATTTTTTTGGTATGATGTGACTGAAATTTGTTGTTATTGCAATTCTCTCACTGTAATCGTCAATGTCGACAAAAAAAATGAAAAAAAAAAAATCATCATTAAAGAGATGATGATATCATATTGTATCATAATTGCACAATAAGGTCAAATGTATGAAACACATTGTCACTATTGTCAATCTCATTTTTCGAGAAGAGAAGAAACCAATATGACTCTGATCTCGATAACTTGGGACAAAGTGGTTAGTGGAGTACTCATATATTGGAGGAACCTTCAGACGGAATCGGAATCAACCGATCCCATTGACGCGGAAGCGTAACTAGAAGAGGTAACTACAGTCTATTAAATTTCCTGAGATCTTGGTCCCTTGTTCACCAAAAAAAATAAAAAATTATAAACATGCACTCTCTTTTCTTTTATTATTATTTATTAACAATTCATTTAAACAAGATTTTGAATCTCAAACTAAATTGAATTGTATCAATGTCGAATACTAAAATAATAAGAAATGAGGTACATTTTGTACTTTAACCAAATTAAACCCATTTATTTAATTTGTCAAATCACAACCATTTACTAATCAATCCCAATAACTTATAAGAATAAAATGGTCAAATAGGTCACCTCAACTACACATCAAACTACAATTAGACCATCGAACTCAAAAATATGCAATTGGGTCCCTGAACAACACAAAATCATGCAAATTAAACTTAAAATGACATGTGTACTCGAAATTGTGCTGACGTGGCGTTCATTGATTTTTAAAATAATTTAAAATAAAATAATTAATTAATTAATTTTTTTTTAAAAAAACAGACCTGCCGTCTTCATCTCCACGGCCAGGGAGACGAAGGTCTTCATCTCCGACTGTGGAGACGGAGACGGCAGGTCTGTTTTTTTTTTTTTTTTTTTTAAGTTAATTAATTATTTTTAAAATTAGTAACCGCATAGTTTTGTGTTGTTCAGGGACCAAATTACATATTTTTTGAGTTCGATGACCTAATTACAGTTTCGTGTGTAATCAAGTGGCCTATTTGACCCTTATTCCTAACTTATAATGTGTTTACTTCAATTATCTATTTTCCTTTATATTTTCATTTTTTTATTAGTTTTTCATTCAATGTATTATGTTTTTCAAATGTTGAAATAAACATTTTCTCTATTTTCTTTTTTCTTTTTTTCAATTTTTTATGTACCATTTTTTTATTTTTTTTTTGTGAAACTGAACCCCGCCCAAGGGGTATTAACTGACCCTTCTAAACCTAGCACCGTTGGCATCAACCGAAAGGAGCCTCAAGATGTTATCGAGTGGGGTCTCTAAGACTGTTGTACTTGCATCATTTGCCTGACCAAGATTTGCAAGGAAATCAATACATTTATTACCTTCCCTCATGTATCATGTCTCTAGAAAAAATGATAGTTTCTCAAATTAGTAGATATATATACACTTACTTTTTAACTCTTAAATTTTAATACGCCACCGCCATATCTAGTCTTGATTCTCGGCAATGATTTAATGAATTAAGTTGTTTCTTCCAAAAAAACTCTCAAATTTTACAAAAAGAAAAAGAAATTGATAACAAAAGGCTAAAATTGGACATTATCATGATATCAAAATTAATATAAAAATGTGATCAAATTATTAGTTCAAAACTAAAAAATGAAATATTATATATACTTGAAGGCTAAAAATCCGAAATTAAATTAATTCTAAGTTAAAATATCTCCCGTAGCTTTATGAGGGGAAAAAAAACATATGGTTTGAGTGTTTGACCAAGGAATTGAATTACCTAAGATAAGCATAAGCATGTATGTCATCATCTCCCTAAACAAAAGAAATTTGGTTTCTATCAATATGAAATCATAGATGGTGAAGTGTTGGTCAAATAGTTGGGGCGACTGTGTTTCTGAATTCTAAATTTCTAATAAATAACAACAAAGACCAAACCAAGTTTAAGAAGATATTAATGCACAGACTTTAGCTCAATGGTTCAGTGAGCAGTATTTGGAGAAAAGTATTAAGATTTGAACTTTGACAGTGATAGTGTGAGAATTATGTCTAAAGTGAATGGACAGATTTTTTGTACGCACCGGCATTTGACCCAATGTCTTCTGAACCATTAAGTTATTTATGATTTATACCATCCCAAGTGCTCCGTCAGGGGTCGAGTATGGAACCCCTTTGAGATTTGAGATTCAACCTTTTTGGGAGACCATTTAATACATAGGATGAGGGCAATATTTTGTGCGGTGATCTTTTATACTTTATTTAATGTCTATAACCAAATAAAGCATATCATATAGTTTTTGAAAAATTTTGTTATTCAACCCAAAATAAATTTTAAATTTTATTTAGTTAGCAGTCATAAACGTCAAAGTTCAAAAATCAACTATATATAGTTATATACATTATATTATATATACAGAAATACAACAACCATTTGTATGGCAGATAGGCTTCTTCATTCGTGTCGATCTGGACGGAAAAGAAATCTTTTCTGTCAATTAGAAGAGAAGTGATGGATTGTACATTCAAACGAGATAGAGAAGCTGCCGATGTTTTCGCGTCGTCAGAAACATAATTTTAAATATATATTTTTTAATTTGAATGAGGATGTCACTGTCAAGTGCCTTGCAGTACAAATTGATCGTTACCTTGTTGCCCTATTGGTCAACTTTCAAATGTGTTAAATTGTAAATTTTTAACATTTTGGTTTTTTTTTTGGTTTTCCCCAGTATGTTCATGAAAATGATCAATTTTTAGTATGTTTTAGTTTAAGTAATTTTGGTATATAGTTTGATGACCTTATCCTTTTATTATTTATTATTACAGAAGGGAAAAGTACTATATATATTCCTTTCATATTTGTAATGAAGTTGTCAATTTTGAGATGATAAATTTTGTTGCTTCCTAATTATATTATTTATTCTCCTTAACATGGGGTCCAACTGTCCAAGTTTGAGGTGCCACGCTTCAATAGTAGAATAAGTACTTCTAAACCTCGTGTGAAATAAATTGAATTGCTGAAAGAGTCGTGCTTGAAAATCATTCTACAATATTTTTTTTTTTGAATGCCATCATTCTACAATATAATTATGTAAAGATTATTATTTGGGAAGAATGTAAAGATTATTATTCAAAATAATGAAGAAATGACTAGCTAGCTAACCTAGCTTCATGCTTCATATTTATTGCGATTTTAAAAAAATAAATGTAATGTATATATTGTTAGATTAATTATAATTAATAATATGTGACAAAAAGGATCGTACTAACCTCCAACCATAACTCTATGTTATCTAAGAGAGAGAATTCATTCATGGGGC
>VALG01001966.1:0-14331 GCA_009835305.1 Ipomoea purpurea
AAAATGAAACAAATTTATGTTAAGTTTCTTATTTTTTATTTTAATTGTTAAGTTAATCTCCCTTCTGTTATTTATGGAAACAAAACTAAATAAGTCCAATTAAGCTTTGATTATTGGAATGATTTTGACCATTATGAATTAAATTTTGTTGTTTTTTTTATAATGGTACCCATTGTAACATTATTACAAATATTATACTATTATTTTTTTTATCGGACCAAAATTGTTCTTAAATTATTGTCAGTCTGCGTGCCCTAACTACAAGTTGTTGATCAATAAATACAATTACCGTGGAGCTCTAAAACGGTAAATCATTTTCCCAAATAATTGGACATGTTAACATCCTGCTACTAGCTCCAATTGAACAAGTTTACACAATCAAAATTTTATCAATGCATGAAAAATAACTAAAGAATTTGTAAGTTAATTTTTATTATACATTATATTAATATTCTATTGTAAACATTATTTTTGAATTATATTATTATCATCCTCTATTGACAGCAATTGTGCAATAGCAATTGTCAATGTTACCTTGTCATGACTTTCAAAACAATCTGTCTCAACAAGGAATGAATTTTTTTTTTTTAAAAAATCATTCATTTCCTTATTGTGTAAGAAAAGTATGTACGCACTTTATTACTTTAACTAATTTCATTAATTAGCCAATCGAAATACATAGTATCAAAGTTGAAGTAATCAAACAGAACTCTTTAAAACATTTGATTTCTGAATTTTTTATTTAAAAAAAAAAAACAATTTATTTAAGTTTTTTTTTTTTGTTTTTTTTTTGGTTTTTTTTTTGTTTTTGTTTTTTTGTTTAAAATTTCTTCTGATTATTTAGAAAAACTTAATAATTTCATTAATGCTTTGTATTATGGAAAATAGATTAGACCATTATGTTATTAAACTTTTTGTATTTTTTATAATGGTACAATTGTACATTACTTTATAGTAAATTGCAACCTTTTGGTCCTGTACTATTAGGGTACTGATAATTTGAGTACTGACTTTCAAACTTCAATTTAAAACTTAACTATGCAATTTTACAGATTTGGTCTTGCCGCCAAATTAACCGGCCCAAATTTTAGCCGTAAAATGTAATTTTTAAAATTATTATTTATAAGGCAAAATGGTCATTTAAAGTCAGTTGTCTTCTACTTCTTTCGCGTCTGCGGAAAAGAAATCCCCGGCATGGCGCCGTCGAGGCACTTCTTGCAATCCCTCGCGGAGAGATCCTAGTGCACTTGAACCAAACCGTATAGCTTATCCGTCGACGATCCCCCCCAAGCTCCGTCCCCCCGGTTGCGGACAAACACGTTCACCCCGTACGTCTTCTCCGTCAGTTCGCCAACAGCTCCATCGGTTTTCCGGTTGATATGCCTCAGTTGCTCACCTCTTGGACATCCAACATGTAGAACTTGTGGCCATTGTCTATCATCCCCGAGTAAATTCCCCCCCTAATTCCAGCAGTTTGGGAGAGAAATGACGTAAATGACATTTGCCCTTATAAAATAAAAATGATTTTAAAAGAAGTACATTTTTTTCGCCCCAAATTGCCCCGCAGGAACCAAATCTGCTTAAATAATGTGCGTAGTTACAAGGTAAATGAAAGTTTGAAAGCACGTACTCAAAGTTATCAGTACCCTAATAGTCACAGAACCAAAAGGGAATTTGTTCTTACTTTATAAACATTATACTATTATTTTATCTACAAAATTGTCTTACATCATGTCAGTCCTATGTGGCCTAATACAAAGTTGATTGGCCATAAATAAACAATCCCACACATGGACTCTAAACGGTAGAATCGTTTTCCAAAATAATTGACAATGTAAAACCTGCTGCTAGCATCCAATTACAAGTTTTATAGGATTCAAAAATTTACAATGCATGAAAACTACTAAAGAATTTTGTAAAGTTAATTTATATATCATTATATAATATCATTTTAACCATATTTTTGAATTATTTATTATATCTCCTAATTGATAAACAATTGCAATTGTAGCCATTGTCATGGACAAACTCCAAACAACTGTCTCAAAAGGAGAAAATTAAAAAAAAAAATCAATATTCCATTATTGTTGAAAAAAGATGTACGACACTTTTAATACTAACTAATTCATATAGCTCGACTAAAAAATACATTAAAGTGAGCATCAAAGAACTACTGTAAATCATTTGATTTTTCTTGAATATTTTAATTAAAAAACGAAATTTATGTTAAGTTTTTTTTTTTAACGTCTAATTAATCTTCTTTTGATTATTTAGAACAAAACTTAATATTTCAATTATACTTTTGCATTATTGGAATGATTTAGGTCACATTATGGTATTAATATTTTTTGTATTTTTTTTATAATGATACAATTGTACAAACATTACTTTACAAATATATATACTATTACTTTTTTTATCAGAAAAAATTGTTCTTACATCATTGTCAGACCTGCGCGGCCTAACTACAAAGTTGTTGATCATAAATACAATTACACATGGACTATAAAAAGGGTATGAGCATTTTCAAAATAATGACAATGTTAACATCCTACTAGCTTCAATCGAACAAGTTTACACATAAGAATTTATTAATGCATGAAAACTCTAAAGAAATTTGTAAGTTAATTTTTCTTATATCATTATAACAATATCTATTTAACTATATATATTTGAATTATTATTATCATCATCTATTGACAGCAATTGTAGTTATTGTCATGACAAACTCTCAAAACAATTTGTCTCAACAATGAATGGAAATTTTAAAAAAAAAAAAATCATTGATTTCATTATTGTTGATGCTTGAAAAGTATGTACCACACTTTATTACTCTTATTAAATTAAATATAAATAAATTGTAGTACTACACAAAAAATAAATGCATATGCATTTAATTAATTTAGAATTAGATGTTTATAATGTTTTATTTAAAAATTATTCATTATAAAAAAATTTAAAGAAATATAATTTCATTTAGTTATATTATCTTTATTTTCTACGATTCAAAGATTCCTTACCTTCAAATTTTATTAATTTAATTATATTCACTACATTGTCCATTGTCTTCTTTTTACATTATCTTGTATAAAGTTATAATAAAAGCATGTTATATATATTTATTTACTAGATATTTTATACAAATATAATAATAATTAATATTTTGTTCAATACTTTCACATGATAACCTACGACACACATCACAACACATGAAACATGTAGGGAAAAAACTATCACTACTAAATATCAATAGGTGTTTGTAAGATAAAGAGTTCATATTACAACTAAAATCTCAGTCATATACACAGCAAAACAAATCTAAAGTTTGCTACACCATAATCTCATTGCATGATGAATCTCTCTATTTTGTTACCAGTAACCTAATTGCACATAGGGATAGCAATGGGTCGGGTGTGGGTCGGGGAGGCCTACATCCATCACCCGACTCACCTTATATTTTCTTCACCCACCCCCACCTCCAACCCGCATCGGGTGGACTTTTTCCGACCCACCCTCACCGGGTGCGGGTTCCGACTACGGGTACCCACCACTCCAACCCGCATCGGGTGGACTTAATGATATTGGCTCTATTATATTGTAGTATCTTTCATATACTTTATCAACCAACTGAAACACAGAGAACCAATTAACGCCTCCATTGAGGCTCGAACTCACAATCTTCCAAATGGAAGTCCAACCCGGGCACCATTAGACCACATAGTCTTGGTCAAAAATAATATTTAAATTATTTACCATAATAAAATTAAAATCAATTAGTGATATAAACATAAATAATGAAAATATTAATAAAATAATACTAAATTGTTAATTTTAAAAATAAACTTAGTAGCTTTATATAAAAAATAGTAAAAAGATAAGCGAAGTTATATAAACTTTTATAAATAACATATACTAATTACTTATTTTACTATAACTTATATATAAAGTAACTACATACTAATACTATTACGAATAATATTATACAGTATATATATATATATATAATATATATACACACGCACATGGTAGGTCGGGTGGGTTCTAGGCGGGTCTTGTACATAATGAACCCGAATCCAACCCGACCCACCGAGGTTTGCTTTTTTAAGACCACCACCCCACCATCACCCAAAAAAAAAAAAAACCGATCCATGCGGGGTGGATTCGGGTGGATATCCACGGTCGTATTGAAATTGTCATCCCTAATTGCACATGACACACTACCAATAAAAATAAAAAAAAAAATAAAAAAAAAGAAGAGAGAGAACATGTATTGAAGATGAAAAATGGCAATACTACCCAAAAGAGAATTAAGAAGAATTAGAGAAATTTAAACCAAAAGTAGTATTTATTTAGACCCTATCCCTTTAAACTAAGTATTTAGACTAGCGTTATTAACAAAGTTACAAGCATTTTATTTTAGCGACAATTATAATCAAATCTCTCATATATTATTTTGAATTTAATATACTTTAAATTACCGATTTAAATAAACAATTCAAGATTTATTTACCTATGCATAAACATCTCCTATATAATATTGTATTGATATACTTTGAAATACTTATTTAAAAATAATCATTGGGCATTATCGAATTCTTGCAAAGCGAATATAATAAATTAAATAATATAACTAATGAAATTATTTCTCTTTTCAAATTTTTTTTATAATGAATAATATTTTTTAAGTAGGAATATGGCAATCAGGTACCAAAGAACTCTGTGGTTAAGCAATGCTTGACTTTCGTCCAATCCCGGGATGTGGTGGCCGGTGAGAAAGTAAAGCATGCGTTGAGATCCATTAATTGCGTATCAGAGCCGAGGTCACATGTTCAAATCGATGGCGAGGCGAAAGCCGAGTCAGTCCCAGATGGATGTGGGGGTAGGATCGGGCTAAGTCCAATCCCAGGAGGGGATGAATGGGCGCGTAGGCTAAACCGAGTCAGGCCAATGCTGCGCAACTAAGGCTTGGTGATCCAAAGGTTTGCGGCCAAGGTGCTGGGAGAGGGAATTGTTGGGCGTCGGCCGGGTTGGGCCGAACTTCAGCCCCTGCTCGATTCGAGACGTGGCATTTGTGGCTTACCATGAAAGAGATGTGGTTAAATGGTTAATGTCCACCTACCTATCACCAATTGGTTTTAAGTAGGATTATGGCAACCAGTTTTATTCGGGATGACGGAGCACTTTGGCAGAACTTTTATTGAGAAGTTGTTTATGCGGAAGTGACCAAGATGCCGGTGCCAACACCGTGGGAGTGGCTCGGAATGACGAACGCTATAATGACACCGGGAGACCGGGAGTTTATACAAGCCGCCAGTGGTGGGACCCCTAGAGCAGAATTGCCTTGGTTGTGGAATCCTTCACAAAAAAACAATTAGCATGAAATTCAACAAATACATTGTTTTCATATTGTGAATTTTTGCACGGATAACAACGGGTAGGAGGGGGAATTTTGCGGTGAAGGGGGAGAGAGAAATGATACCTGACTGATACCAGATTAGAGAATTGAATGATTTCAGTTACGATAGAATTGATATTAAAAAAAAGTATATCCGTAACCAATCTCTAACTACTCTGATAACTAGGCTACACTAAGTCAGCTACAACTAACACCATATAATTACAATCATATATTAAAAGTAATGACAATAATAATAATAATAATAATATATAATAATACTAACAGCCTCGTCCGTCCAGAGCCTTCGTCCGGCTCCCCCAGGTCATCGCCATCAACATCGCAGCGATCGGTACGACTTTGGAGCACTTACGCGATCGCGGTCCAGATTTCGTCTATGGCGACGCCGACGATCGTACAGGCCGGAAATGGCCCTTCTAGACCCCCTGGAGTTGTCGTAGAGCCTCAGCAGAGTGATCGCCATGGTCGAATTGATAAACGACTATCGGTTACGAAGTCAGGTGGTCTGAGTCGCCCTTCGTCTATGGAGGATTCTCTGGTAGTGGAGGTGTTGCATGGCCGCATGGGCAATCGAAGGACGGGGATAATCCGTGGGATATGTTACGATCACAATTCACCAACCAATTTGATGATCGCCGGCTTCCGAGGATTGTCGGAGGCAGTTGCATCTCCGGGGAGCTCCCGGGCAGATACAGAGTCGGTTAAGGTTTTAGCCGGTGGTGAGGGTGTCAACGGGGCCTGCGCTCCTCGCCCTACTGGTCAAGACACAGTTCGACAGCCTGTCGTGGCGATGGTGGAGCTCGGACAACGGTCGCGACTAGAGACCTCGGTGCTATGTCGCGATCGTCTGTCGATCAGACCGGCGGTGGCGCAGGCCGGGGTGAGATATGCGATGGAGAATCCCCACTCGTATGTTCTAAGCAATATCGCCGCCCTCGTGGTGCTCCTTGAGGCCTGCAATGCTCCATTTTCCCGGCGACGAGCATATTTCGCGAGCTTGGTCAGAGGATGAAGAAGATGGCATGAAAAGACCAAATTGCCCATGGTTAATCGGAGTTCTCACCGGTTGGTTGACGGAAGACGGTCGGAGGGGGTAAATCAGCTAAAAATAATTGACTTTAGGGACTAAATCGATGAATAAGCGATTGAGGGACTACATTGACAGTTCATTAATAATTAAGGGACCAAATCGTTGATTAACTCTTTATATTTTATCTACAATTCTAATAAGTTTTTTAATACATTTTAACAATTCGTAGTATATGTTTTACAGTTATGCCAACTCTAATTGGGATGAGTTTCGAACATAAAACCTTTCTTATAGAAATTAATGAGTATGTTAAGAATAATAAATAGTTAACGGAATATTCCGTTAATAAAGTTTATACTGATGGAATTTTAAGGTAATTTAAGGAAAGAAAATAATATAATAAGGGTAAACAAGGAAAATCATTAAAAATATTAAAATCAAAGTAATATGAACCATTCATTTTAAGAACCATTACCACCAACATTTTTTTATTCCAGTTAAGGGTATAACATTGATTGGTTCTTATTAGAATTGTAGATGTAGATGATAAGTTTGCCAAGACCTTGTGGTTTAATGCATGCGGGTTACACTCCATATGGATTAGTCTGGGTTCGAATCCTCAATGGATGCGGTATTGACTCTTTGTCATGTTTTAGTTGGCAATTTATATCCTACACCACGGCGCGCGTTGCATTGTGCGCCTAGAACGACGTCGTTTCAATTTTTTTTTTTTTGAAATTTCGCGTACCCAGTGTTTTACAGTAAATTTTTCAAAAAAAAAAATAAAAAATCTCATGTTTAAAAATGTACATAATGTTATATTGTATACACATAATTGTATACATTTTTTTCTTTTTGGTGTAAACCACATTGTGGTCCGAGTCTTTCTCTGTCCGTTTAATAGTTCAAGTCCACCCGGTTCGCTCCAAGAGCACAAAAGCTGGCCCAAAGGGAATCATCACTTGTGGGAATCGAACCCGGGTTATCCCAAAATTCCTCCCCCACAAAGAGAGCTCAATTGCCACTTGAACTACCCTATTGGGTTACATATATAATTGTATACATGAATGTACTTCAATGTACATACATAATTGTATACATGAATGTACATAATTGTATAACAAAATACACATACTTGTTTTTTAAAAGATAATACATATAATCTAACATAATACATAATATACATAAACTTTTAACATAATAAACATCAACTCTTAACATAATATACATAAATTTCCTGTTTCGGATGTACATAATTGTATAAAAGAGATATGCATGATTGTATAAAAATCTACATAATTGTATAAACAAATACACATAATTGTATACACAAATAAACATAATTGTATAAATAAATACACATAATATAACGATTGGCTTCAGTTTGGTAGCATTCAAAAAAATAGTATGCAAGACCAAAAGGATATGTTAATTGACTAAAAGACCTCTAATCAAGTTCATTTATTACTCCCTACTTGTCAAAGGAGGCTTAATGGATAGAATAATAGACTATAGAGTAATAGTGATTCCAAAAATAGAGAACATAGAGGCAAGCTGGTCCACCTTCCCGATTCAATTAAAGAGCTTTTGAGTAGTGCAGGTAACAAATCCTTAATTACTGAAAATATAATTTAATGAAAAAAAATCAAGTATGAATTAAAATGGCTGGTCTATGCAATGAGACATTATATGCATGTGTCAAATCTCATTATGTCTTGAATGCAGAAAATAGGTTTGGGAAGAAAGGAACTAAAGTTCTTATGGCTAATGGCTCTGAGGTGGAAGATATAGGTGCTTTACGAGAAAATGATCATTTGTATATTTGTTAACTACAATTAACAATTAGCAAAAACCATCTCAAAGTATTTACCAGTTTTGGCATTAAAACACCACATGCATCAGAGTCAAAGCAAATAGGAGAAAATGCTCCTTCTCTTCTTCTAAAGCTTTCTTCTTCTTCTCATCAATTGCAAACCATGTGAATGAAACAACAGGCATCAGCAGAGCTCCCCAAAATGGGATTTGATAGAAGCTAAACTCCGTATGTGTTACCCGGGGCTCGACGAAAAGGTTTTCCTTCTAGTCTAGACTCCAGAGCCTTGTTTTTTGCACTTTTCTTAGTAATGACAGAAAAATTATTAAGTTTAAATAAAAGTAGAATGTAATTGGTTATTAAGGAATTTGATGTAGATATTCCAGAGGTATACATACATTGGCTCCTTGAATTCCTCAGTCACTTTCTTCTTAGAGTTTTCATCACTTTCTTCTTCAAAGCTTATCAACAGTTATGTTCTAAAACATTTCAATATGTTGTAAAAAAAATACTGAATTGAACAATGGATTGTTACAACTTAGCCATGATGTCATTGGAGCAGAAAAACATCATAGCACACACAGCTGAATTGTTCAGATCAAATAAAAACCAAAAATACAACACATTATATTGATGCACCAGTACGTACTGATCGAGGTTCAATTGAAGAATTGCAGCAAGAAATCCTAGCTCAACTCTCTGTTTGTTTTCTCCCGAAAGCGAGATGATGAACATCATTCTTCAATTTGCTGGATTGGACTGGCTCAGCAATGAACTCATGAAAGCAACAGAGAACTTATTCAGAAATGATCATGACCTTTCTTCTTTATCTACAGTTTCTTCTTTAGAGCTTTTTACAATTTCTTCTTCAGAGCTTTCATTATTGGCAATTCAACATTGAAAGTTAATTGAAAATGAGTAAAAAAAAATAATACATGGAATTACAAGACCGAAAATTAATATTTTAAAATAATTAACAATAATTATAGAGAAACCTTAGATCTTCCAACAAATTCTTCTTCGGAGCTTTCATCGCTTTCTTCTTCAAAGTTTTCGTTATTTGGCAATTGACCTTGAAGAGTAATAAAAAAAAAATGAGCTAGTAAAACAAAATTAATATTTTCAAAAAAAAAAATTTAATAAATGGAATTAGAAGGAAAAATTTAATATTTTGAAATAATGAAAATGAATTAGAGAGAAACCATAGAGCTTCCCACGCATTCTTCTTCAGAGCTTTCCACACTTTCTTCATCAAGAGGTTTCCACACTTTTTTCTTCAAAGATTTCATTATTTGGCAATTCAACCTTGGAAAGTAATAGAAAATGAGTACAAAAATAATTAATTAATACATGGAATTAGGAGGCAGAAAATCAATATTTTGAAATAAAGAACAAGAATTAGAGAGAAACCTCAATTCCAACTTTACGAACACGAAGTGGACAATCTGCCATTCCCTCAAACAATAACTTGTTTGCAGAAGAAATCTGCTTTGCAGAAGTCACAAGAGAAGAATAACAACATTCTAACACAATTAACTTTAGTGTTCCAATTTTCGCAAACTTCAGTGGAACTTGTTTCAATTCCCAACAATATCTTAAGACTAGGCGCTCCAAACAGGGAAATTATTAGAACTTGCATTCCAATGTTTGAGATCTGAACGTGATATAAGAAGTGCCTTTAATTCCCGAAAGCCCTGCTTCGATGATTCCACTTTGAACCACAACAGGCGAAATCTTTTAGTTTAAGCACCTCAAGGTGCGGCAATTGCCAATTGTGTCCATCTCCTTCCATGGAAGATAAGTATATGAAGTGTCAACTTCTTAAGGTTTGGTGGAAAACCTGTTGGTAGATAAAAGCGCTCAACTCTTCCTACTTCAAACTTCAACTTCTCAAGTAGATGTAAATGCACAAGGCTCCCAAGATAGTTAGGCGCCAGTTGGCCTTCAATGAAATCCCAAGTTCCTTAGGTTTGGAACCATTCAAAGTTTGGGTTTTTGTCGGAGCTAACAACTTTTAACCAATAAAGAGTTGTAGATCTTTTTTGACAAAGCAAGGGAGATACTGTGAACATCTCTTGTCAACATGCAAATTCCTCAATTGTGGCAAATCCAAAATATCACATGGCAGTTTCACAGGACATTTTTCCATCCATGAAGTAACTATGAGAGTTACCAAATTCTTAAGCTTGAAAAATTGAAACCCATAAAGAGAACCAATGGTACTTAAAGCCAAGTATCTCAAATGAACCAAGTTTGTTATTTCGCTAGGCATGCCTCTTGACCATTTAACTAATGATAAATCCAAAACCAATAGCAATTTCAAACAAGGGTATACCAACCTGCATTTTGAATGGTATACATCTTTACCAAAGCAGAGGATAGAATGGATTTTATCTGGCATGCAATTCCCATAACCGCTTGAGTGATCGGCCAATGACTTGTTTGACAGCTGAACCAATGACTAGCCTTTGGAGCATGGTTGTCATTGATAATGCACAATGTATTCCCATTAATTGCTTCTCTCACACAAACCTCGTGCACTCGATCATGAATGTTACATGATTTAACTTTGCCGTCAATACTTAACATATTAGTTTGAACTAGACTTCTATTAAATGAGATCATGCAAGTAACTCTCTCCACTTCTTCCAAACTCATATTGATATGTGGCTTATATAAATCCTCTGCAACCATTAAGTTGATTAATTTCTTAACAAGAATGTCACTGTCTTCTGAAACACACCAAAATAACGAAAGCAAGCCTTCAAATGACTTGGTAAGTACTTGTAGCTTAATGAAACTATTTTTGAAATTCTTTTGTTATTAGTATTCTAACAACTCCATCCAAGTTCGAACAACATCTCTCCATATTTCTAGGACCCGTTTGCTGTAGCCAAAAGTCGGAAATTAAAACAACTACTAGGGTTAATCCACACAAACGTTGAATAAATGCGTTCCCCAATTGGCTCATATTCACTGGAACACATTGGCTTTGTCCAAACACTTTCTTGAAAATAATTTCCAACGATCCCAAAAACTTTGATACTTCACTTGGTAGGATTCATACTTAAATATTCAGACACTCTTTGAACCGAGTAGTTACTAAGATTCGGCTTCCATTAAAATTCTCTGGAAGATATCCTTGGATGGCATCCCATGCAGCAGTCGTCCATATATCATCCAAGAAAATTAAGTACTTCTGGCCCATCAAACTTGTGTTTAATTTTCAGCTATCTGAGCCTCATCTATGTTGTAATTTCATTAGTGATTGGTGAAATTACAACGTAATAGACCAATAAGCATCTCTTTGAGGTTGTGAACTTCTAGACACAACTCCCATGCTCGAATCTGAAAGCTAGCAATAGTAATTGGATGTGCATAGACTCTTTTGGCTAATGTAGTTTTTCCAATGCCTCCTTCCCAAACGAGTGGCATAACTTGTAGTTTTAGCACATATTTCCGAAACTTGTGAATGTTACTAATCTTCAAAATGGTGAAAACTGATCTCATGAAGCATGAATAACAGAGGCGGTTAACTATCTTCTCTATATCACTGTCGAACCTACAAATCACTTCATTCTCAGTCTTTAAAGCATTTTGGTAGGTATCCAAAATGTTATGTTCTCTTGTTCCTCACCCTCTAAAGCAGCTCTTCTTTTTCCTCCAGGATCAAGTCTTTAACTTCCTCAATATCTCCTACTATTCTTTTCAAGCGATGATGAATATCTTCACAACGCTTAACTGCACCATTCCCTCGCCAATAAATCTCCGAATATAATAGTGTCTGTTTAGATTTATTTTGTACTTTTCATATATTCTAGCAACTTCAGATTCACATCTATATACAGTCTCCCAAACCCTGGGTGTCATGTCATACATTTTCTTCTTACAATCCACCAAAAAGGCTTGCAGAAAATGGAGATTGTAAGACAGCAACTCAATCATTTCACGCAGTCGCAAAATCATTATTCCTCCAGATACAAATTTGAAAGTAGTTTGGGCTCCATAAGGTCTTGCTCTACAGCCTCTACTATTTTGATTAGAGTGGTTACAGAATCAAAAGCCATTGAAGTTCTCTCTCTAAAGTGTTTCTGCAGGAATGTAACTCATAGCAGACTTATTAGTCTTCTTCCAAAAGGCTGAACTCCAAAAAGGTTTGTAACCGCCCTTAAATGTCATATTTGGTGTAGTGGGTGGCCTGGTGCATGCAATGCAAGATGGGTTAAAATCTAATCTGCTAGCTGATGAATTAATTACTATAGTACCCTCAGCAAAACCATTGCATCTTCCGGTTTCTAAAATTGATGTGATTCAACAAAAAAATGGAACCATTACAAGTTTTTAATTTGTTTCTCAACTGTTTGTACGGTGTGGGGCTATTATATTTAAATTTTAAAAGCATATATATTGCATATAGAATCTGCTATATATTAATTGTTTGTATGAAACTTTTTTAAATCGATCTATTATATTACAAATGAAAATAAAATTATTTTTACCGCTCTTACCAATATATATATAGTCTCACTGATCTCCCATACCAATATATATATAGTCTCAGTGTCTCACTGATCTCCCAAACAGATCAGAGCCCATGTCTTTGTGAATACATACATATATAAATTATTGATCATATGAGAACACCTTCTCGTAATAACATGAGAATTAATCTGGTGCATTAAAAAAGACAGATATATGGATGAGATTAATTGAAGAAATTAAAAACACGTATGTGGTTATGCACTGTGCACAGGGAACGGAGCCAGAAAACTTGAGTTAGGGTGGCAGATGTTACTAAAGAAAATTTACAATGTTAGTCGACATTATAATTAATCGCACCATATTATTATACTAAATTTTTACGCGCATTGCGCGATTGAGATAATGTCCAATATTTTTCTTAAATAAGTATTTTAAAGTATATAAGACAAGATATATTTGGAATTGTTCATGCATAGATAATTGAATGTTGAATTTGCGTACTTTAATTGGTAATTCTAAGTTTACAAATGCAAGATAATTTAGTCAAGATTGATTATAATTGTCAATAAAATATTGTATGGGTATAGTTGAAACCAAAATACGAGACATAAGGGGAGACCAAATAAAAATTAAAGCATAAAAATATTAAAATATATACTACTATATATACTAATATTGTTTGAGAATATTCCTGCAGTAAGATTTATGGTTAGAGTTCTATTAAGACTTTAATATTTGAATTAGATTATGTTGTAGTTATAATTCTATATTAGACTTTAATATTATAATTAGACTAACGGTGAATTAACGGTACTTAATGGAAAAGTTAACAGATCGGATAATCATATAATTAAAGATAGATTAGGAAATCTCAAGAAAAATTAAAATCTGAACAAATCTGAACTATTCATTTGACGGTCATTTTTTCCCCTGAGTTATATAGTTATAGTCTTTTTTTCCCCCTCAATTATTTAGGTAAGCATATTTAGCCCCCTCAATTATTCTAAAAGTGGTGGTTTTCCCCCCTGAAATACTAAATTGACATTTCTACCCTTAAAGTAAACATTTTATTTATTCTACTTCTCCAACAAATTATCGTGTATACGTTAGGGATGACCACGGTTCAGATCAAACTGAACAACCGGACACTATAACAATTGAATTAAAAGTTTCCGGTTATGATTCAGATTAGAACCGATATTTGAATTTCAATTTATTAAAATTATGAATCAAAAAAATTGGATCTTGAACCGTGAATCGGCAGTTCTGGATCCGGTTTATTAGAGACATATAGACAAGGGTTGATTAGTGAGTAGGCAGTTTGTAACGGCCTTTGGCGCCATTTCCATGTACATATATTGCTTCTCCTTCCCTGTAACAATTGACAGTTTTTCCATCTTCATCATTTGTTTCTGTTGATCAGTAATCTTCACTACTTTTCATGCTAGGTGTTCTCCATCTCATTCATGGTATCAGAGCCACGGCAGGTAGTTACGCCGCGTCATCTCCGATTCCGGCGAAAATCCAGTCAGGAAAACCTCACCCGGCGTCTCTGAATCAACGATTCTCCTGTACGTCCAATCACAACCG
>VALG01001968.1:0-10551 GCA_009835305.1 Ipomoea purpurea
AATCTTTCATGTTTTTAACTAATTTAGAGTTTACGTCTAAGTAGATCTTACGTGTATGCATTGTCTGTATCATTTTATAATATAAATCTACACTAATTTAAAAGATTAATCGCATAGATAGTATCTTATACACAATCTTGAAGTTAATTATTTTTTGGTTTTATTATATCTTTATATTAGATCATTTTTTGAACCAATCTAAATCTACAACTTTATCTCCTGTTATATACAATAATAAATCATAACACTATATGTTCATGAGATTATTCTCTCTTTCACATTCATCTGAGCCTTATCTAGTACGTATTATCATGTGATTCTTAATTTACTATTTTGTTGCAATAACATCTTTTTATCACATTATTTTATCTCGGTAGATTTCTTTCCACTATTTGATCCAATATTTATAAGTATACTTAACTTTGATTTTATCAATTTTGTTCATATCTTAGCTTGATTAAGTTTACCACATAGTCAGGTTATAAATTTTCAACCTCATATCTGGAATTTTATAATTGTTTTTTAAGATAATATTGACCTTATATTCACATTCATCAAACTCTCCTCTGCCTTTACTTTCTCATAAGACTCTTCTTACTTTCATCCTTTTCCATCCACCTTATAATTCAACGTACAGTCTAGAATAAGTAATAATTTGGTTTTACCCTGGACTACACTTTGAGAAGGTCTTTTTCTATAAATCGGAAGGATTTTAGTTTCTCGTTCGCTCCCGTAGGACTTTACTTGAGTAGGAAATCTTGGTTGATCAAATAGGATATCTCTTCATCTGGATGCTTATTTTATTGGGTAACTTGTTCTGGCTCTCATATACAAAACGACCACTATTCGAAAGGAACTCGTATGAATGCTAAAATTACTGATTTATATCGTATTTTGTTACTAAGTTAATTTCACGAGCTTCATATTAACTAAACTACTCAAGGGCTCATAAAACAACAAGTTTTTCTATAGGAGCGACAGAACACAACAACACGAGCATCGTTTGTTAATGAGTTATTTATCCAAAGTTTAGTCTAAAAGAAATACGTACTATCATGAAATTTATGTACGGGTGTTTATATTTCACTGATAGATAGAACAATAGTTGGCGGGGACACGTGGTGCCCAATAATGAAGGGCTGCTCGTGCCGTTCTATTTTTCAACCATCCGTGAGTCCTTCCAACCAATGTTTTTGCCACAAGATTTTAGCTCCAACTCCCGCCCCACAAATACAGCGTCCGTTTCTGGAACCTGACTTTTGGATGCATGCGTTAATTATGAGATTTTATTGTAGATGGCGAATTTAAAAGGAGTCTATTCAACAGTCATGTAATCTTTGGAAGACGAAATGTTTTTATTAAACATCATGTCCCTTTGGCTATCCGGAGTGTTGTATTTTATCACGTTTATTGGGACTCTTTGGTATCACAAGATTTGCATTATACCTATTTCTATAAACACCTCTTCTAATTGTAAACTGACCTAGCAGTTCATTTGAAGTACAAACACTGTAGCCGGTATTTATTTTTTACAAATAAGTTTATAGCTCCAAAGCTTCACCCCTTTATACATTCTAGACAGTGATGTATCTCCTATAAAAAAAACAGAAGTGCTATAAGAGTCCTCGCATATGAAATACCAGAAAGGAGAGACATCGAGACAATCAAATGTAAAGAATGCGTATTCTATGATAAGAGTAATTATGAATATTGTATTTTTGTTTTTTTTTTTTATTCGTAAATATATATTCCCACCAGAAAGGAGAGACATCGAGACAATCAAATGTAAAGAATCGTATTCTATGATCCAAAGAATATTATGAATATGTATTTTTTGTTTTGTTTTTTATTAGTAAATATATGAATTTCCTTTTAAAGTGTTCTAAATTTTTAATAGTGTGTAATTAGTGTTATATTTTGTGTTAAACATTATCAGTTCTCAATTTTTTTTATTCGAAGTACAGCTAAATGAGGAAATATCCACAGGTGTGTTCACATATGCGTATATATGCAAATAAAGGTATAGTTCTGTGCATACCTTAGCTTATTCAAAGAGCTTCAAATCTACAGCTACTTTTGACTTACTTCCTGCAGAAGGATCAAATTGCAAGTAAATGACGATGCAATAAGCATATTCTTGGAAGAGAAAATGGCTAGACAACAATATAGCATTTCTTTAGATACTAAGACCTTTAGAGTTTTCACTTTTCAATGAGCAATGGACATTGTAGTTGGTTTGAAGGCTTTCCACAGAAGGCAATATTTTATCCTTGCACAAATTTAACAAGCGCACCAGGGGGAACCAAATTTCCATCTATAGTGCTTTTATGTACCCCTACCTCATTATCCTAGATTCCTAGGGAAAAAGTAGTATGAGTAAAATCAGAAAAAGATATTATTTGAGAACAATTAGCAAACCAAGCAATGAAATATAGAGTGAGAATAATTCAAAGGATGAGAATTTAAACACAAGTTGATTTCTATTTACTTGGAAAAACGTGATTAATTTTCTTCTGAATGACTATTGCAAAGTATGACACATAAGTGCATAAGAACATAAAAGTTGGTTCATCATGTGAGAACAAGAGAAGGTTATAAAATGACCACATTCTAAGAATTTTTATATTTAAATTAGAATCAAAGTATTAGAGTATATTTTATTATTGAACTTATGTGATATTTTTTATTTTGAAAGTAAAATTTATTTTTGTGATATGGGTCTTTTGTAGGGTGGGGTTTGTTGTTAAAAAGAAAAGTGCATCAGTTTCACTGCTTCACTAATACATCTTTTGAAGCCTTAAAATATAAAATCAAAATGTAAATTTGAAATAAAAAATATAAATAAAAAAAACAAAGAAAAATATATAAATACACTAAATTTCGTATGATTTTCATTTTTTTTTTTTTTGTGTGTTTTTTTTCCTGATATGTTTGTATATTACAAAAATAAATACAACAAATTCGGGAAAACTTATACAAATGAAATAAATTTTAAACTAAAAATAAAGATTAAAAGAAGAATTAAAATTACCGAACAAGGTTTGGGTATGAAGGTGGTTTCTTCAAATCCGATATGCTCTTCTCTTTAAACCAGTGTTGTGGGCTGTTGGTCTAAGCATTTCCATCTGATATGTTCACGAGATATACTTCTCGTTATGGCCTATGAGAGACAGAGTTTGAACGATTGGTTCTGTTCTTTCCAATCGTGAAGAAGGGAAAACAGAATGAAAGAAGAGAGAGTTGGGGAGAAGTTGGAGGAAGAAACTTCCTCTGACTTTATTCAATTTCCAACTTGTCTTTCAATCATATATTGCTGTCCTATTTAAGGACTACCAACATAATTAACTAAGGAAGGAAAGATAATTACCAACTATAAAGAAATTATGAAATACTACTAATTGAGATAAAAAAAAGTAAAGAGAATAAATCAGATTGCTTAAATTGAGGGCGCAGATCTGTGAGATTTGTGCCCTTTTGCAGTAGTATTGTTGACCAACGAATGCATCATCACCCCCGTCCTGGAGATCAAGCTTGTCCTCAAGCTTGAAGCAAGTGACAACGTTCAAGTTGAATTCAGGTGATTCCATCGCGTGCGTCCAGGCTGAATTCAGGGAAGTCCTCCCTGGATGAAAGCCCCCAGGCGGTTCTTCACCATCCTCTAATGTCCACAACATAAAAAGGTTGTGGCATTTATGACCTGGAAAGAATTTTTCATCACAGTTGTAGCATAAGTTTTTGGCCATGCGCTCGGCCTTTTGTTCGGGTGTGAGGAATTTAAATTTGGGTTGTTGCGAGTTGAGTGATGGACGTATGGGTAATGGAACACGGGCGGATGACGGGAATTTTGTGTACTGGCTTGTGGATGGGCAGGCTTGGATGACAAAAGGCCTAACAAGTGGCACTTGCGGGAAAAATCCTTGGCTGTGTTGATGGCTTTCATTCAATGTTTGTTGATTTGTGCGCTCCACGTCTATACGGATTATTTCATCTAATCCGCCGGTAAACAGATCTACTCGCTGGTGGGTTGTACTGTACCTGCCTCACTAACAGCGTGCGAAATTCTTTGACATACTCGTCAATATGTCGTCCTGCTTGAAACAGCTGTTTAAGTTCACCTAAGGCATTAATGCTGCGTGTTGGCCCGAAGCTTAGACAACACTCTTTTTTTGAAGGCAGCCATGAGGAGAACTGCATCAACTCTGTTTCAGAATGTACCTATAATTGGGCTTCCCAATCCATATGGTTGTGAGGCAAAATTTATTCGCAGGTCCATTCCTGAGATATTGGCATTTCTGAAATAGATTCCTAACGTACTATTGCCATACGAAGTGGACTCAATTCCCCAGTTAAAATTGGAAAGTCCATTTTAGCATATCTAATTATGAGGAGTGATTTGTCATCCGGTTTTCCTGGGATAAGTATTGATTATCCCCTTCCAGATGGTGCACTGTTTTCTTGAGTTCAGCTTCAGAAACGGTTTGCTCCTGAGCAGTCAAAAGTTTGTTTCACCATTTTTTCCAATTAGCAAGGGATTGCTGCTTTTGTGTTGTGTTGCAGAAATGGATAGACACGTGGTCAAGAGTCTCATTTTGTCCAACATAAGCACTTCATGGGAAGCGAACAGATTTCTGGCGTGCTGAGAAGCCAGGATCCTTCAGTGATTTTACTGGCCCATAAAGCTATTTTTTTTTTTTTACGCCGGCAACGGACCAAATTGATTGTTCACTGAGATATACTCTCGTTTATGGGCCTATGAGAGAGAGTTTAACCCGATGGTTCTGTTCTTCCCAATCGTGATAGAAGGGAAAACAGAATGAAAGATAGAAGAGTTTGGAAGAAGTTGAGGAAAGAAATTCCTTTTGACTTTATTCAATTTCCAACTTTCTTTCAATCATAGTATTGTTGTCCTATTCAAACACAAGTAAGCAACCAAACAAGCAATTAGGTATCAGCAATTCAGCCTATAAACTAATTCAGAACTTTACCCTCTCCATCCTTTTTATATCAGTTCGCAACTTGTACCTCCAGGCTACCTCTTATAACGCGCAAACTCCCTTATTCCCTTCCGGAGCACTTCATGGCTCCCTCCAACAAACTCTCCAACATACCACCGATCTGATAGCTCCGCACTAGCCATTCACATGGTCGTGCTCTAGCACCACTAACCAAGGGGGGTCAGTGTTCATATAGCATATGACATGGACGACATCGCTTATGACTTGACCCATACCATTTAGCAAGGAAGTCAAGGTGGTGCCGTGCCTTCAACAAGAAAAATCGAATGTTTGTGCTCTGCACAAATACGGGCACTCGTTGTGTCCAAAATCCAACAATCTTTTCCACAATCACATCTCTTTCTGCATCATGTACATATCATCAATCAACTAAACACCAATCAACAGGAAGTGGTCCACCGCTCCAATAAAATCATCAATCAATACACATCAACACATAGCAAGGGGGGCCTGTCAAAGGGGAAGGCACAACAATCACATCAAACAAGTGACATTCAACATAAACACGCAACCCACAAGATATACCTATAACGTGCTACTTCCCCAAAAGATAACGAGACAATCACAAGTACACACACGAGATCATACAAATCTCAATCCCCTAGTCAACGGGAAGTACTAACTTAATCCCACATGCAATCATCATGATCACAACTCTTAAACGGTCCCCCGAAATATCGAAAATCAGACTGCATAAACATCACGGGCCACGGAAACAACAAGATGGCATGAAACTTCGCAAATCCGCCCCGTCCTACTGGTGGTGTACAACGGGGTGTCAACACCCTGCCGTTGAGCGGTCCTATGTTCAACTTGGGTGTTTCAACCAACCCGACAGGCCTAACTCCTGGTATGGGCAGTCTTGTATCTGGCAGGTGGTCTGGTAGTGGTTCGTCCCCCACCAACCCCCCCACTGGTAACGTATGGTAATCCAGCATTTTCCCCTTCGGGAATTCATCCGTTAAAACGAAAACTAAGTCCGAATACATCCCAATACACAACAACATGATATGGACTCGAACGACAAGAATTAAGCCAAGGAACCAACAAAATTAAATCCCAAATACAAGCACAATCGTGCCACGAACAGAAAAATACACAATAATTCAGATCATCAAGAACCTCAAGAACTCAATCATACCAAGCTTCAATGACAAACCCTAACCCTAGAATAACACCCGAGCATGCATAAACCTACCAAGAATGCCAAGAACATCATCAATAACAAGATCACTGTACAAATCCTAAAGATAAGCTCTAAACCAAGTAATATAAGAACATACCAAGACCACACAGGGCCACCAAGAATATCAGGAATATCAATAATCCATATCACAGGTTCCTAAACAAGCTCTAACAAGGCACAATCACAAGAACATACATACGATTATCACGGGAGCAACAATAAGATATAGCAGGGAAAATAGGTTTTGTAGACATGAGTTACCTCTTAGCCTTAATTAATCCTCCCTTGGCTATTAAGGTTTTTTCCCAAGATTTCCTCCAAAGTGATTTCCCTAGGCTTGGTGGTGGGGAGTTCCTTTGGCTAGGTTTCCTGGGCAATTTGTGTATTCAGAGTTATGAGAGGTGAGAGGTTCTAAATGCTTTCTAATCCCTATTTATATATTTAAGAAATCCTACTTGGAATATGAATGGCAAGGTCCACTTTCTTTATTCCTAACGGACTTTAGGCAAGGGTCTATGATCCATTATGGACCATATTAACTAATTAAGGGAATCCTAACTAAATTAGATCCCCTTTAATTATTGCTAACAGGATTAATTTAATTAATTAATTCAGATTTGAAGGCTGTAACATGGGGTGTTACAAGGAGACCAGGAGATCCTCCTTCTGTTAAGTATCAAGTCGCACATTGACCCGGCTGCTTTGTCGACCTTCTCTTCCAGGCGGCTATTTTGGGGTATCTATCAAGAGTCCCTCACTTTTTTAGGTCTAGCGAGCGATGCTTGGAAAAGTAAAGAAAAGAACATAAGTCCTTCGAACACCCTGGCCGCCTGGTCTTTCGGCCCTACCTGGTTTTTTGATGGATCGAGTGGGCTCCCGACTGAGTCCACCCTCCTCGACTTGTCCCGCCTTCCCCGACTGTTTCTAGGGAGTGGTACAGTCGCGGCGGGTGTAATTATGACTCTTCCCGCTAATTCCGCCGATTAAGCTTTCGAACGTGTCCCTTGTAACCGTCACCTCAAGCGTTACGTTAGCGAGCCCCTTCCATCCGATCAAGAGACACGTGTCACGATCTCGCGGTCGCACGACCTTATAAATACCCCCTTGCCTCCATCCATTTTCTTCTTCGCATTTCCTAAACGCACTCTGATTCTTCAAACCTTTTCCTTCTCAGGCTCATCTTCCTCTGGCGCCGGCACTCTTTGTCTCTCCCTTCATCCTTCTGTCCTCCGGCCGTCGCTCTTCTTAGGTGAGCCTTCCCGTTTCTTCCTTTTCCGGTATTTCTTTTTGTAACACCCCACTTTTCTAACTCTTAATTGCAACTCTAAACAGTCATAAACATTACTAAGCAGCGGAAACAACTAAAAGATAATTAGTGGGAGTGTCACCGCCACAACCACCACTCCGTGGTGATTGCACAGACTAAGGGGTAAAACTAGAAATAAGATAAAATCTGGCATCCAAATATAAGTACTAGAAACCTAAGGGAGAAAAACGTCACCCGAAAAGTCTACATCATCGTCAAAATCCACAAATCAACATAACATCAATAAATCTAGAGTTTCCATCTATCTATGGACTCAATCTCTTTCTCTCTAGCCCAAAGTTTGCAAGCAACATAGACAATTAATACCGTTAGCACGAAGTAAGTATAACCACATCTATACCCTATAAAGCTCCTAATTACTTTAAAAACATTATTACCGGCATTCAGTAACTCTCTCAAAAATCATTAATTACATAACCTAGTACATACTAACACAATTATATAATGGTAACTTTTATAAACCACATGATCGATCAATCCTTCTGAAGATAATTATATATAAAAATATGAAGCAGATTCACATACTATATATATATAGTTTACTCTGTTTTTTTTTTTATCAATATCCGTACACTTTTTTTTTTTTTGAAATACTATTGACTCTATTCAAAGGTAGTATCTGTTTTATACTTTCTCTATCTGTTGCAACTCAAAGAGTCAATACCCCCCACCGGGGTTCGATCTTGTGACCTTCCCTCAAGGGGAGCCACATAATACTTTTGAATACTATTGACTCTAATTACTTTTGAATTAAACTTTTAAAATTAATGGCAATTAAGGAATTAATATTTCAATAATATAAATTTTATCTAATCAGTTAAGGAAATTGATAATACACCTATTAGGTTCATAATTAGGATTAACAGAATTAGGATAAATATTCCAATTATCAAAGATTATTACGTCCATGACAATTATGCAAATTATGCCAATTCACAGATTATTACACATATAAAATAAAATTATGACAATTGTTACTTTTGAATAAAATCTTAATAATTATATGTAATAAGAAATTAATTCTCAACATTATTACTTTTATTAAATAGTCTGTATATACTTGACGTAATATAATATTTTATCCTAATCAAATTAATGGAACCATTTCCATGAGACTAACACATGATATATTACACTAACATATTATTTGTTAAATGGAAATTAAACATACACATATTTTGTGACGTCATGCAATTAAACGCAATTAGGAACCAATCGCATGCCACATAACATGAGGGCGCGCATTATAGCTCTGAACCAGAACGCCCCAAAAAGTACGAAACCCCTGCCCCGACCACAGGCAAGGGGTCGTCGCAAAAAAAGCAGTAGAAAAACCAGACACGCAATTGACGCAGGCTCATAAGAATGTGTAAGTCTGACTGTACACAGGAATATCCCATCCTGAACTATCAGCCAGCCTCCCGACACAACGCTCGCTACGGGAAGAAAATTCATCTGATTGCGCAGCTAGGTATTCCAATCCTGACTACAACCAGCTTCTGGGCCGCTGCAGCCCAGGATTAAAACCAGTCATCGACTGCAAGCCAGGATTCCCCTCTCCTGACCTGTAGCCGGCTTCTGCCGCACTCGGATAACAATCTCTGATCGCTACCACAAACCACCACGAAATAAAAGAAAACTTGGGCAACACAACACATAACACATAGCAAGCACAAGTAAACCCAACATTTACAGTTGGGAGGAGGGAATACAACGTATAAATCAACCTATGCCGTGATTCCATCACCAATAGGAATAGTCTACGGGGTTCATAACTTCTATCCAACCTAGAAGTATGGCGAAAAACCAAATTCAATAGCAAATGCTAATATAATTCGATCACAACCATACGAATCGGTACCGAATATCAAACTAACATACGGCATACAGAGCAAACGGGGTCCGTCTAGAGGAAACACCACGGGGATCGGACAATCAAATGAGGGAGCCGGGATCCGAGGGGGAGAAAAATTCCAGCGGGTTAAGCCCGGTGGTGGGAGGGTCACCCGCGCTGCCCCGCCGGAAACACTGTTCCGGGCAGCGGGTTGCCACGTGGGCAGCTGCCGCCCGCCGGCTGCCGCATGTCGACCGTAAACACGGCCGTACGGTAGGTGGCGGTCCCCTACACCCCCACTGACTCTGTTTATTCACAACTGTTCTTCGTACCGGGAGACCGATGTGGAACCGAACATGCTTTGACACTTTACAATGTAATTAACGGCAACAGTAGACAATAAACGGATCAAATACGAGAAAACGAGCGCACTTATCCTATCATGCTTTCTGAACACAATCAATCCCAAACATGCGATTTCCCCGACCTAATCCAAGAGTTAGCATCTACGATATAATCTAGGGTTAATAATACACTTTCTATGTTAACACGATACGATTCGTCTTCTAATTGCAGATTCGGTAGAACAACACACATCGTCAAGGATACAATCAACATCAAGGAACATCATAATCATCAAGAACAACACATAATCATCACGAATACAATCTAATTTATCAAGAACCTCATAATTATCAAGAAACTCCAATATAAGATTAATCAAAGATTCCCATGGATCAGCAAATCAATATCAATAATAACGTAAACACAACAATCGCCATTTCACATAACCATACAACGGGGGAAACCCTAGGGGAACTTATAGCAATGAAAAATAGGGGTTTTGCGTTGAGACATGGGTACCCTCTTTAGCTTACATTAATTCCTTGGCTATGAAGCGTCTTTCTTTAAAGCTTTCTTGCTTTCTTGATTTCTCCTAGGGGAATTCTTGGATCTTTTGGGTGGTGAGAGATTATTGTGGTGGGAAATTCTAGGTGCCTCCTAAGTTCCTATTTATATATTTAAGACTCTAATTAGGGCCTGAATGATATGGGTTTACTATTCTATTCTAAGGACTAGGGTCCAGATCTCATTGGAATCATATTAATTAAAGGGATCCTAATCATAATCTGAATAGTAAAAGGCCTACTTCCTTTATTCTAATAGATAAACTAAGGTTCTATTCCTT
>VALG01001969.1:0-20434 GCA_009835305.1 Ipomoea purpurea
AGTAGCTTACTTTCATATATTTAACAAATCAAGAAATCTTGTAATTGACACCCATTTAAGCGCATAGACAAAACTAAAAATATTAGCGACGCTCCTAAAACAGGCAGTATAGAAACTATTTGCTAACAGTCCGATATTGAGAACTAAGTAGCTGATGAAATTAGGCCAATGGATATATCCAGATTAGTTTGTTACTAACTTGACTATGTAGTTTGGCGCAAAGATATAAAGATTATATTTATCTGTTTATGAACGAGGATAGGAGAGCATAAGACCAGAATGTAATGATATCGAACTATGGACGCCAATGTAAATTCTATGTACACATTAACTATGTAATATATTATATATATTTAAAAGTGAGGGCAGAGTTATTATGTTCGCTCAGCATATGAAGAAAACTATTAATAGAGAGAAAACGCAGATTTCAAAACTTACAGTCAATCAAATGAAACGTACTTAGTAGATATCAGACTCTAACAAGACAAGAAACTGGTGACGATAATACATTGTCTCAATCGATGCTTAACTGGAATTGTGGATAAACAGATAGAATAGAATTAATAGATGAATGGGGGGGATAATTAATCATATAATCTTGTTACGAATGTTTTAGGTGGAATAAAAGAACTAATCAATATGATTCAACATGATGATTAGTATGACGGAAACAGTTTACGCACATTAACGTAGGTTGTAATAATACCAAAACATATTGACCTCTAAAATTAATTTTATTTATCGCCGAATATCTGTGATGTTACTCTGACAGTCAATCTGACGGAGAATGTAATCATCATAACAGAAGCATATTCGCTGATAATTTGGAGGGTGCGATGGCAATCCTGGAGTGCCTGATGATGAGCTCGCTGACGAAGTCTCAGCGTGATAGGAGGTGGGCCATACGACGACGAGTGTCAGTCTTTTGTTGAATATAGTCATAGGCGAATCGCGCCTGTTGTGCGTTGTTGTAGCGTTCGATATATAAGGAGTAGGTTTGAATTTCGCGAACGCAGCAACGCCTCCTCTGGAGTTTTATCTCGTGAAAGCAACATTCTGATCGTAGAGATAAGCGTGCTGAGCACTGACCGATCTCTTCCCTATTATCCTCTCTAATGTCACAACCTGAACTGGAGTTTATTTTAATATAGTGGAGGCTTGGACAGAAATAGCACTACCAATCAATTTGTAGATCAAGTCTCTCCTCACCGAAGAAAGTCTCGATAATCTAATAATATGCTATCTCAAAATTTACATGCAATGGCGCTTAAAATCATACATATGGGTGCTTTGAATATGAGTGCTCATTGGACTTTTGAGAAGTTTTTAATATATTTTAATTTGTTATTTTCTTCAGTTACACAAATAAACACTTTGACTCTAAATTATATGTTGGTTGGGCATCATGATATCTTCCTCAGTAACATGTAAATAGTTTGTGTTTAGGGTATTAATTGTAAATACGGCTCGCGAGCCAGCGCCACGATTAACCAACCTTCTCACGCTGTCACAGGAGTTAAAAGATCTAAAGGAGATGCACGGCTCGTCTGCTACAATGTTTACCGAGGCTCAGGAGAGTAGCGTAGGGAGTAAAAGAATTAGGTGGAGCGCGAGGCCGACTTCGCCGAGCGGACCTCGATCCTACATTTATACTACATGGGAAGCGTATGAATGTTTAAACTTATGTTAGAAGGAATTACAGATCTGTATAATCTGCATATGAAAAATCTAGTACAAAATGAGAACGTGATCTACTATCTGAACTATGAATGAAAAAAGCAGTGTGTTAAATTTTTGAGGAAAGAGTTAATTTTCAGATGTCTAATCAATGCATAGTTAAACTTGTAAATAAATTAACTAGAGAACATTTAGTCCTCATATAAATGAAATGTCTCTTCTTTATGTTTTCTTAATTAAGAGAAGATGGTTTGTAGTAAAGCGCATAAAAGCAAATGCAAGGTGTGGAATAAAGAAATAGCACATTAAATTATAATTAATATAAATTTCTTGCTCGCTTATATACATGCGGCGGCTCAGACGGAGTGAGAGAACCAGATCAATAGATAGATCTATTCTCATATACAATTAAAACTGTGATCTACATGCTTGCAACATAACGGTCTATCTTTACCAATCCTCATAATTAAGATGGTACTCATATCACTCTATGTAGTATGTTATGAGAATTATTTTTTTGTTCATGGTTGACCACTAGTGTGATCGTCATAAAAACTAGAAATATCCATGAAAAGGGTAGAACTTTACACCCAAAAGAAAAACCCCCGGTAACTTCTTTAATCTCTGGCCATCGAAAAATTGAAGGCTAAGATTACAATAATATGACATTATCAAAAAAGATTAATAATACTCGGTTGCTTTATATAGTATTATCATTTGTAGGAACTAGACAGATTTCCCTTTATACATGTCATATGAGTACATACTTTAATTAATTAGTCGGTTGTTTGAACGGAGTAGAATCTGTAATTGTCTTTCTGTATGCATTGTTATATCAATCATGGATTCTCACTAAAGCTACCTCCACTCCCTATATTGTGAATTGAGCCTTTCAGTAATTTGAATAGTGGCTTTAATGATCTTTCAGTATGTAATAATTGCGATTGCATAAGCGGCTGTGCTACTACTAGGTATACAATGATTATAATATGTTCTTGTTCTGATTGAGTATAGCGTTTGAAATGGTGTCTCCCTTCGAGGTTCAAAGTGACTTTGATTCATATTTAAAGGATCCGAGTGTTTTCGATTTTACACGTATATAGTATTTATATTTTTGATTTTTGGTTTGGTGAGGTTTTTTATCTTATGGATATCTATTTTTTTAGTTGTAGACTAAGTTTCCTCTTTATATATCCTTTTATTTAATGTACGTTCAAAGCTTAGGATGTTTTCACTAATCGACATCCAACTCTCTAGGATTTGTTAGTTCTTGTGTGCTACATAAAAGCCTATAGAAAAGAGTCTTATGCTGGATGTTATATGTGTACGTTATTGTTGGTGTGAAAAAAGTAAGAAGCTTGAAGATATGAGTGCTATAGTCTGTTAAATGCTTTTTTGTAGACATATAGGTTATGCTTACGGAATTAACACATAGGAGGCATATCCAGGCGCCAACAAAATGGTATATTGTGAAATCAATATAATATTGAAACTATCTAAATTCTTTCTGATTACGTAATAGGTGAAACTTAGACTAAGTATTATTCAAAATGTGTAGCAGATAGTTACTCAACACAATAAAAACTTGCTAGGTACTTGTTTGTAGTGACACAGATGTAGCAACTATGAAAATATCCGAGTATATGCTTTCATTTGTGGGCGTAAAAAATATATGCTATACAGCGCAAGGAGGATTTCTAGACCCTAAAACTTTGATATATAACATTGACCCGAGGTATCACTCGTGGGCGCCAAATGCGAGGACCACCAATTGAGACTAATAGTCTGCAAAAGCGAGTTTAAATAGTACGTGAGCCAAAGATGCCTGAATAGATGAGAGGTGGGAACGTCTTCATGTTAAAACTCTATTACTGCCGAAGGAGTATCTAATCATAAAATATTATTACAGTATCTGCTCCCAACTCATTTCAAATTTTCATAACCTGTAGTGATGAAGATGCTGGGCTGCCGCCATAATGGTGTGATAAGTTACCTCTCTACGCAGATGACAGGTTCATGAGCATCATTTGCGATGTCCCAACAACTGGTAGCGTAACTTGTATTGATTTTGTCAATTTGTATTCTAATTTAAGATATGGATTAGATATATAATATATATTAATTACTTTAGTTTTAGTAATAAATATTCTGTTCTACTAATTAGTAAAATTAAGTATTTTCAACAATTTTAACTTGTGTTGGATAAGAAATACTAAAGCTGAATGGATTATTCCATACTGTGTGTTAATTACTTTACAAATAAGAAACTGCCATTTCTGAAGCAGTCGTTCCACTCTAGTTTATTAGAATGGGCCTGCCTCTCTTGTCGTTATTTAAAAGTGGTTAATTGAATCTTTGGATCATCCAATTTAGAAGGGCTGGTCATAAAATATTAAATTTATTAATAATAAATATAAATAAATTAGCTAAATATAGACAATCGTTGAAATAAGGGACCTTCAGCAGAAGTATTTCAAAGCAATTAAGATTCTTCAAGTCAAAGTCTGCGAATGTAAGAATCAAACATATGCATACACAGTTGATTGGAGGGAGAGTGTGGGGGTGCCTTTTTATTATATACAAGTATGGGAACATTTTGTGATCATGGATGTGATAGACACAACCTTTGGAGAATAAGAAAGATTTTATCAAGAAGCTTAGGAATTTCGCAGTATTCGATTTGTGACGATGATAACTGTTGTTATGTTCGTCGTCATTTTTTTTAAAATATAGAGAGCTTCTATTACTTCATTTACTAACGAGATAACAGAACAGTTTGCCGAACAGAGAAAGGTTTAGCGACGAAAATTAGGGCACAAAAGATAGTAAGTGTAAGTTTTGTGAGTAGATCGTTTATAGATTCTTTTTGAGTATTATGTCACAACATTATAAAGGTACAGAATTGAACGGCGAAAGTTAAATAAGGATTATAGATTGATTATGAGACAAGACAATAATGATGGGGATCAATCAAGGATATGTTCAAGTGCATATTTTTTAAGACATAATGGCTGATTGGGATATGGGTGAGATAGAAAATCGATTTCCGGTACGCTCCAAAAGTAAAGTTCAGGCGACAATTTCGAAGTTGTCATCCGCGACGGGAACCAAATTGAATATCTGTCCGTTGCCACGAACACTTCTTCACAAGCGGTACACTCATCTGTTGCCACGTTTTTCGCCCACTCATCACGTCCGCGGTGTTGGCACTGAGCGCAGTTATTCTGTGTCGGCTCAAAAATCTGAAAATCGAATACATCAAAATGGCGATGACTACGGAAGTGAAGTTCTCTATGCACCGCGCAGAGAGAGGATTAGCGAAATATATCGTACGAGAGCAAAACGTGCAGTTATGTGGGGTGTTGTGATACAGCGAAATTAGCGTGTTTTGCGACGAGACTATATATACGTAACGCGAATAACAAACATATTGGTTAGTCTGTTTATTTTATGGGAAAAAATTTATACAATATACCAAGGAAACGTAAATATTTGTGTTTAGTGTTAATGGTTTGAGTCAGAATTTATCAACTCCTTTCTATGTTTTTTTGTTAAGAATAGTTTAAATTCTGTGATATTGCGTCACTCGCCATGATTTTAATGAGATGACGATATTGTGCGCAGGCACCTAAGAGCTGTTTCTCAGAGAGAGAAATAAATTTTGATTTTCTGTTGTGTGTTATATAAATAACACATTGCTAGTATAACCATAAACATACCCGATAATATTGTGGCATATATGTTTATAAAGGGGTAAAAATTTGAGGAATATAATAAGCATGTAAAGTTGGCTATTAAAGCATTTGGTTACAACTATCTTTATACGATGTTATTTTCTCGTCTAGATCATTAAATTATGGGTATTACGTTATAAGTATAAGTACTTGTTAAGTCATATCAGCTAAATAATGCGAGATTATTGTGCTCGTCCTCAATATTTCAAGTTTGTATGTTAATGAAATGTTGAAATGTATGGTTTATAAGAGTTTCCCGAGACGATTATATCCCACGTCCAAACAGCCTAAATTTCTTTCGCATGAACCAATGCGATGTCACAATTCTGATTTCTTTGTGTAAAGTTTTCGCTATATAATTCCAGCTCAAGAATTCGGGTCTAGGGTAACTCCTGAGCAGGACTTTCAGAAAAAAGAGATATAGATATCCTCAATATATTGTTTGGGCTTCATGGCACCCGGCGAAAATTCTGTAACGTACGACTTTATGGGAGGGTCTTTGGAAATTCGTCATTTATACGTCCTTTGAGTGTATTACATTGTAAGAATCTTGCCTACAGTCAGAACTCAGCTATTCGACCAATCTCCGTTAACCAATTAAATCTTGTATTTTCAAAATATTTTAATATTACACACATCTATAATGGATTCCTCTTTCACAATGCACATAATGGCAATATCCCAAATAACTATTAAGGCACACATATTTCCATTTAATGGGTCATAATATTTATTCGATATATATAATGGGCTCATAGCTATGGAGTAATGGAAGCCAAATAATTCCCAGACATCTTTTCAGCATAATTAGATGGGTCACATAATTCTTATTATTTTTTTATTTTTTTATATTGTAGGTAATCCACGCCAGTATTCGCTATAGTATCATGGAGAATAGAAAGATAGGTGCGCGGTCTATGAATATATTTTTTTTTTTTTTGTTATCACTTTAAAATATTGTTTAGTAATTTTAAATGTATATATTTGGAAAACACATATTTAATTATTTTGACCTTGATATATTTCAAGAAATTCGTTATAACACATAAAAGTTCGATCTATTTCTAAATACTCGAATCTAAATACTCAATAAGAACTATATTGAAATATATCCATCGATATATATTCAACCGCAAGAGCTAATAACATATGTTAACCTAGGTCTGATATAGAGATAATGGTATTATATAATCTATACAACCCTACATAGATGAACTAAGGGCCTTGTTATAGGGATAAGGGTACCATGAGTTGTCCATTTGTAGGAAACTTTCCACAATTTTAAAAAAAAATTTATACATTTAATATAGGCTAGTGATAAATCATTATTAATGAGAATACAACAGATAATATATTTATTAATTAATGTATAGGAACATAAAGACGTTACTTTCTTTATTAGAATGTCGGGAATTAAGAATGGCAGTATAACCGTGGCGATGATATTAAGTAGGAGCAGTGTCCATATAGGTAGCAACACCCATAATACTAATTGTGCGTATGTCTGTAGGACCCAGGACTATAGTTCATACGCATGCAAAATCTGTCATCCAGGAGCTCCATGAATCAGCCCATACAGCCTCTCTTTTATATATAGAGCGTGGGTGTGAACATAGTGGGAGTATAAACCCTAACCCTATAGTGCAGGGCGTCTGGGAGAAAACCCATAGCGCTTGTGTTCTACGTTTGGGGAGGTTAAACATCCATCATGCCCTAGATTAGACCGGTTTACGCCGCACCGCACCAATTCTCGCTGCAGAAGAAAGAACACATCGTTTTCTGCCAAAAATAACCACGCCCAACGACCCGTGGGGGTCGGCCTTCACGACCGCTTTCGATTACAACAGGCAACCAAAGTAATTTATGAGTGACCAAAATTATCATAACAATTCAGTTAGAAAGATGCATTACACATCAAAATTCTATTAGCTGAATTTGACAATTGTATCGCCAGCAACCACAAGAATTAGAAACCCGATTCCCGCCCCCTATTACACGAAAGAACAGAACGTGAAGTGAGCCAATGGCTGGGACAACTGGATTAAGTAGCAATAGATGAGAATAAAGGAAAATCGAAATTAAGAAAATGTCACTCGATGGGAGAGAGAGAGAGCGAGAGAATAATGGGCAACTATAGATTCAGTATATGAGAATCGAGGTGGGATGGGGATGAAAGGAAAACAATTTTGAAATTCAGAGGATGGGGGCGGGGATGGGAGTACTTCCGCCACTTCGTAACTGTTACTCAGGTCCCCAGATCCCGAGACCCAGCACAATACCATCAAGTAAAGAAGTTTCTTACAAATTTTGTATATTATGGATATGGAGGGGGATACATATCTTGAAGACCGGAAAAAGAAATTGTAGACAAAAGAAAATACCGGCGATAGTTTACTTAACTTGGCTCAGAGATTATGAAAGTCAATAGGAGTATAGGACTAGCAAGGCGAGACAAAGAACTTCTCCGATGTAGTTCCTCAAGGTCTTGGTCCGCCATGGCCGGTGGCTGTAGGGGGATTGTCCAAATTGTGAGAGGAATCTGGGCGGGTCTCTATCGGGGCCGTAAACAATGGTTTCTACAAACGGGACTAATGGCCCGTAGGTTATTTACCACTCCAGCGTTAGGTAGGGGAGGTTCGTCCTGTGGCATCAATACGTGATCATATGTCCACAGCCTACCTATATCATATAGTACGAGTGGAAATCTGAACCTCACGAGCATTCAATTCGTTATGGTATATCCACATTCCGTGTCCACCTCTATTACCGGGCAGATTTTGGTCCTGTCCCTGGTTAAGGTGTTGTGGGTGAAGAGCCTCACTACGAAGGTCCATAGGATAGGTCGGAAGTCGCACTGTCCCTTGGGGATTTGTCGAGGGGTGTTGGCACCGACCCGTTGGGCCTGGTACCGGCCCAGTTCTCGGGAGCGCACATTAAGGTCTTATAACCTTCCCTGGCAGACCCGTTATCTGTCTATAACAGAGTAGTGTGTTAGACATCCTCCACAGGATTTTAGAGTTTGCGTCAGGACAGAGGCTATTGGGATCCGCTATTGTTTCATATAATGGGCCCGACCCAAAGATAACTTCTTCACATGCTTGGTATGTGAGAAACCGTCTGGACGATGCACATCTAAGGTAGCAAAAGCGCGCTCAGCAGACGAAGTTAAGGCACGGAGGTATGGTGCACGAAACGCTGTTGGTGCCCTTTGTCGACGCTTGCGCCAAGGCAACTAATCCCTTGTTTACAGCGCGTGGGGTGTATATATTATTAGTGTTTGGGTATATCTGGCACGTGATATATTTTGAAGGTGGTTCAACCAGTAACTAGAATGCTTGGACGCCAGTGTATTTAAAGGCGGCAGACCATGACAACTCGCGGATGAATACTATGTGAGTGCAGAGAACTCGCACAGCAATCATTTAATGCGAGCCGATCTATTTTCGATCCCTGGGCAGGTTGACGTTAAGTCGGCAATTTATCGCCTAACTCAGGGCGCTAGATTGCTGGCCTGGCTTTGATTTCTCGATAGTGTGGGAATATGAATCCCTGGATTTTCCGAATTTGTTCGTAACCTTGCTACATAGCGATTGTCCAAAATTTTAAACCTTTGAAATTATGATAACATAGTTTCGTACTACAGGACCTTACGTGGTATGAGGGAGTGGCCTAGTTTTTCGGCTTAGTGTAGTGCTTCCGCTCAACTACGTTATCCTTTCCCCTCGGTTAACTGAATATCCAAAGATATAATCTTTTTATGAAGTTCCAAAGTTCCAACATCCGTCCGCTGTCGCAGTTGAGATCCTTATTGAGTGAAGAATGATATTTCAGGGCTTTCTGGTCCGTAGTAAGATCTTGCCATTATACTCCATGAATAATAATGATCTCCAAATTTTTAGAGGCGAATCAAATGCTAAGCTCTAGGTCAGTAGCGCGTGGAGTAGTTTTCTTTCGATGGGTTACTTTCGACGTTCGCCTGGATGCGTAATGCTATATACTAAAAAATTGCCATTCTTGCATATTAAGATGCAACTAGACGCACGCCCAGTCCCTTTTTAGAGGCCCCACCGCAAAAACTTCGAAATCCCTCCTAACCCTGAGGGTAGTGCTAGTACGGCTTGGTCAGCCTTTCCTTTTAGCTCTTGAAAAGCGAAAGCGGCAATTGTCGTCCCCACCCTAAAGGTTGGGTATCTTCTTTTTTTTCAATTGATCTGGTTATGTGTTGGGTTGGCTATTTTGTGAAATCTTGGGGTAGCAAACCTCGCGATAGTTATCTCGGCCAGACCAAGGAAGCCCCTCCGTCCGAAATCTGATTGTGTGGGCCATTCCTTGACTGCGTGGATCTTCGTTGGGTCCACCCCTGATCCCCTTCCTTGGTTTGATCACGTGCCCCAGGAATGGCCACCACTGTCTTCTAGAATTCGCATTTGGAAGAATTTGAGTATATACTGGTTTCCTCTGGGTTTGCAAGGTTGTGCGAGGTGGCTTCTTGTGTTCGCTCCTTGTCTTGTGAGTATACCAGGATGGTCGTCAATAAACACACTTACGAAGTCATCCTAGGTGGGGCCCCCGAAAATAACTCGTCATGAGGTCCATTGAATACTGCTGGTGCATTGGTTAGCCCGAAGGGCATTACTGTGAACTCGTAGTGGCCGTAGCAGGTCCGAAAGGCTGTCTTTGAGATATATGGGTCGGCCACCTTTTATCTGGTGGAATCCGGATCTTAAATCGATCTTTGAGAACACCCCCTGCTCCCTTGAGTTGGTCGAACAAGTCATCTATTCGAGGAAGGGGATACATGTACTTTATAGTAACTTGATTTAGTTCCCTGTAGTCGATGCGTAGCCGCATGCTTCCATCCTTCTTTTTGACGAACAGTTACCGATGCCCCCCATGGCGAGGTGGTGGCGTATGTACCCTTTAATCTAGCAAATCCTGTAGCTGTGTTTTCAGTTCCATCATTTCCTTTGGTGCTAACCTATAGGGTGGTTTGAGATAGGGGCAGCGCCGGGCCACCAAGTCCTACGGTAAATTCCAATTCCTTGGGTGGACGGTATCCCGGGGAATTTCATTGGAAAAAAATCTGCGAACTTGTCTACCACCGGGTTGTCCGAGGCTCGACTATCTTTGGACACCTCGGCTCCTCGACCGAGGATATGGAAGGCTTCGTGTCCCTATCCTTGCCACTCTAGGCTACTCCAAACCTCAATCAAATTTTCCTCATGTTCCCTACCTAGTCGACTCCTTGAATTTCTTGGGCCGGACCTCCCCGTCCGTCCCAGGATCACCCGTTTTGCCGTTTGGCGCCACTGAATGACCACTTTTTGTTCGTCGCATTGGATCTGTTGCCCTGAAATTTTTCCTAACCAGTCCATACCCCAAGATCACTTGTATTCCATTCCGAGTTTGAAAACTGTATTAAGAATTAGCATAAGGGACCACCTCTTATTCCCCTCCGACCTGGTCGATCCATCGTGTATTTTGTACATGCGAGATTGCGATCACACTTCATTTACTTCAGCCTGATGCTGCCTTGACTTGAAGATGTACTCTTGTGTTGGTGGTTAAGCCGAGTTGCGTGGCGAATTCGGTTGCTATGAATGAGTTGGTGGCTTTTGAATCAAATAGTACAACGGGGATAGTGTGCACGAGGAAGGTCCCGGTGACTATGTTGTTGTCCCCGATTCAGGCTCTACTCATGGCAAGGATCCTTCCCTGGGGTGACTCCCGTTTTATTCATGGGGACCGGCGCTATTTCTTTTTTGGGGCGGGGTGGCCTTGGCAATCTTTGATTTCCGTAAGGGGGTTGCGTGATTTTCTCCAATTTTCCATTTGTGTCCTCGTGTGTCTCCGGTGGGCTATATGGTATTTATTGGAGTTTGGCTGCTTTAGTATAGGCTTCTTCAAGTGTCTTTGGTTTGTGTAAGATTAGGGCCTTCCGGCTTTCGAAGTTGAGGCCTGTCACGAATTTCTCTATCTTGGTTGATTCTGTAGGTACTAGTTCGGGCGTGAAACGAGCTAGCTTGTGAAACTGTTTGTGATATTCCGTGACTGTGGCTATCTGGCTCCTGTTTTAGATGGAGGAATTCTTCGTACAGTGGCTTGCCCTTACGTGCGCGGGGCAGAACCATTCCTCGTAGTCGTACCTTTCAGGGACTTCCCAGTTGAACCCCGTTATTGTTTATAAGATAGGTCCTCAACTGGACCCACCAAAAGATCGGCTTCGTGTCCGAAGTAGAAGGAGGCTACTTCCTACGCGGCGTTTCTCTGGGCATTCGACTTCGAAGATTTTGTTCAAATGTTCAGATCCATCCTCGAGAATTGTGGGGTTTTCTTCCCCCTGAGAAGATGGAGGCGGTTTGATGTTTGAAGATTTTGACGATCGACTTTTGAGTTCCAATTTGGTGGTGGTGGTGGTCGGATTATGTTATGGAGGAATAGCGTTAGCTATAGTGATTTGGGAGCCGACTTGGGCCAGATTGCCCGTAGATTATGGGATCAAGGATTCGTGCGCGCGCGCGGTTCCCGGCTGTACTTGACTGTCCTTCGTTGGAGCCATCCCTGACGGTCTACAGGGCCACATATTGTTTGAATGTTAAGTTAACAAATGGTTGATCCTTCACCATTGTTGCGATAAAGTGATAGCGGGCGACATCTTTAAATTCAAACACAGGATAGAGTGAGGGGGAGTTAGGCATGTAATCGATAGGTAAACCCACATCATTCCACCCGGTGCTCCAAAGTTTCGAATCATATTTACCTAATACCTAGACGTTTAAAGCTTAATGTTCTAAAATTCTTGTCTAGCAGTCTTATCCTACCCGGGTCAAACTTAGGCTCTGATACCAACTGTAACACCCCTAATTTTAAACTTTTAATGCTTACTGAAATAAATGCAATTCAACAACTCTCGTCCAAAATCCTAAACATACATAACTAAACATAATTCGTTGGGTGCATACTGCACTTTGAGCTGGAGAACTCATATGCACAGGCTAACTATCCAAACAACTGACAATTCTCAAATCAATGCCCTCTACAGTACAACAATCCAAGGCACGTAGGCCGGAAAAAGAACTAATCTAGCTTGGTCCACGGGTCCAACTAGCGTGCTCCGGAGCTATTCACTTGTGCCGAAAAGCCAAAATATATCTGTTTCAGCGAATAATGCTGGTAACCCACTCCAACGTGTTAATATAATATAGTAGATCATATATAAGGGAAAATCATTTTGAAGCCGGAATATATATATATATATATATATATATGATATATATATATATATATATATATATATATATATATATATATATATAGTATATATATATATATACCTTATATATATATATATATACTTCATTAAACTCTAATTTAAAACCGAGAATGAGACTCAATCCAAACAAGGGTAGGCACATTCAATATAGAATAATCACACACATAGACAAATAAGACGTGTATTGCACATATGGTGGTGCCGTAGGACCAATCGCGTGGCCCATACATGAGGGTCAACGCATATTAGCTCTGTAACGGCCCGAAGCACCCTGTTGTACCACAGCCAACAAGGATTATTGAATGCAACACAATCAATGACCACAGCTATTTATAAACGTTTTATCGCAACCAAACGGTGGACCGGCAGCCCTATATATATATATATATATTATATATATATATACTATATATTATATATTATATATATAATTATATACTATATATACTATACTATATATACTATATATATACATAGGTTACCTCTTAGCCTTAATTAGAATCAATGGTCACTATGGTTCTTTCTCTAAATCTCCTCTTTGTGATTTCTCCTATGTTTGGTGATAGGGGAATTCCTTGGAATTCTTGTGTGGTGGAATCTATTGTGTTTGGATTTCTAGGTGCCTCCTAGGTCCTTATTATATATTTAAGAGTCCTAACAAAGGTCTGAAAAGTAAGGATTCACTTATTCTAATCCTTATAGGACTAAGGTTTTGGTTTAGAGATAAGGGTACATGATCCATGGTGGACCCTTCTTAATTAATTAAGGGAATTTAAACATCTTTTAATGGCAAGCAATTAAATAATTTGTCTGGGTTAGAGGCCGTAACACGGGGTGTTACATTCACCGTTTTTGCATGTGGCTTATAATGACAAAAGTGGGAGAGAAAGTATGGCCTGTATGGGCAAAGGATGATGTCTTCCGTAGCAAATTGAACGCCATTGTTTGGAATGAAGGGATCAGCCCAAATGAATTTGAAGGGAAGTGGTAGGGACTAATGGAGAAGTATGGATTAGTGGAGTCAAAATGGTTCTGCCAAATGTTTGAGTTACGCTGGTTATGGATCCCCGCTTATTTTTCGAGATCTCGATATGGGTGGATTAGTGCGAACCACGTCCCGTTCCGAAGGAGAGAACAGTATTGTTTGGAAGATTCTTCAAGATATTCGACTACCAGCCACAAGCATTCAGAGTTTTTGAAACAAAAGAACAATGGTGGTTGAAGAATCCATACACGTGGTATTTTGATGAAAATCATATGTCAATATTGATGCTCTGGACGAAAACGACGAAGATATTGAGCAAAATGGTAACAAGTTTCATATTGATTTTGTGATACTGATGATACGTGTGAAGATAATATTTTGCAAGGAATGGATGAGTTGGAAATGAATTCTCTAGAAAATCTCATCTCTCATCCAGTAAGAAATGAAAGTTAGGGATGCAGTTGGTATTTAAATTGCAAATCAACCCAGGGATGTAGTTGAAGTGGAAATAGCAAATCAGCCCTTGGATGCAATTACTGGAGAAGTTGGAAATCTAGAAAATGAAGGAAAATTCAACCAGTGCTACTAATTCTCAACCAGCGAATCCATCCAGTACCATGGATGTAACACCCTGTGTTACGGCCTCTAACCCAAAACTAATTATTCAATTACTTACCCTAAAAAGAGAATTAAATTCCATTAATCAATTAGGAAGGGACCATAGACCATGGACCCTTATCCCTAAACCAACCCCTTAGTCCTATAAGAAATAGAATTAGTAAACCCATACCATTCGGACCCTAATTATTAGGACTCTTAGATATATAAATAGGGACATAGGAGGCACCTAGAAGTCACACCACAATAGATATCACCACACAAGAATTCCCTTATCACAAACGTAGGAGAAATCAAGAAGAGGAGATCTTAGAGAAAGAACCTTAATAGCCAAGGAATCTAATTAAGGCTAAGAGCGAGGTAACCCATGTCTCAACAAAACCTATTTTCTTGCTATAATTTTCTTCTTTGGCTCCTTCTATATGCTTGTGTCTTGATAAAATCTTCTATTATGATTATGATGTGATCTTGATTTTGATGAGATGATCTTATGTGTTGATCTTGATAATCGTGATGATTATAAGAGGATCTTGATAATTGTGTGATGTTCTTGATAAATCTTGGATGTTCTTGATTTTAAAGATGAAACTATGAATTTTTTGATGATTTGAATATGATTAGAGCCCTATGTTAAAATTGGGGATTATGTATTTGTGATACTCTTGATATAAATTGGGTGGGATTTCGCATGTTCGGGTGTTAATTATGTTTAGAGTCATGATAGGAGGTGTTCGGTATGATTCTTGGTTTTGATCCATTATTTGACTACATGGTGTCGTTGTTTTATGTTAAAAAGTATCTAAACATGGTTTTGGGTTCCACGAAAGATCCGGGACCAATATATTGAAAAACAGTCCAGTGGGGGTAGGGGAACCCGCCACCTACCCGCAGCATCATTTCGGGCGTCGCCGGCAACGGGCACCCGCTGCCGGTTTATCTCCGCCGGCTGTTGGTCTCCACCCGCTGGTTTCTTCCACTTCGGGATGGTGGTTTCCCCGTTTGAATGTTTCCCCGACTCCGTGGTGTCCCAACGGACTCCATTTATCATGCTAAGTCTAGTTTAATGTTTGGGTACCGTTCGTAGGATAAAAGAGTCTTGTATATTGCAATGCTAGTTGAATTGGTACCCCCGATGACCTAGGTGAAAGATGTATGAACCCCTTAGGACTATTCCTAGTATGTGGATGACCACACATAGGTTTCATTATACGTTTTCTCCCTTTCCCAATGTGTTAATGTGGTTGCATGTGCTTGCTATGTGTTTATGTGTGCATGACTCCCCAATATTGGCTGCAGTCAAATTTGTTTTACATGAGCTGCGGTTCATATTCCTGGTTGCGGTCAGAGGTTCACTTTTGGGCTGCGGTCCACTGTTTGGTTGCGATCAAACATTTTACATGAGCTGCGGTCAGTGATTCACTATTGGGTTGCGGTCCACCGTTTGGCTCGCAAACGTTTTGATGAGTTGCGGTCAACCCCTTCATGCTGCGGTATGAGGCAGGGTGCTGCAGGGCTGTGTTAGCGCTATATGCGCTGACCCTCATATATAGGCATGCGATTGGTCGTGTGGCCCACCAAATTGTGTTTATGTGATAAAGATATTGATAGAAAGATGATATGAATGATGTGAAATTAACCTGTGACCTTAAAATATATGATAATGTCTTTATATGCTTGATTATAACTGTTGAATGTGATTATCCCTATTTGTCAAGTCTATTCCTGGTTTTAAAGCTAAAGTCTCCTAAGTATATATCTTCTGCTTCAAAATGGTTTTGCTATAATCATTCGCTGAACAGATATATTTGGTTTTCAGGCACAGAGGATTAGCTACCGGAGCGCGCTAGAGGACCTCGGCTTAGATAGTTAGTTTTTCCTTTCGGCCTGCGTGCCTTAATGGTGGACACGCTGTACATTCATAATTTCTAATTGTACATTCATAATTTCTATACTGTAGATTCATAATTCTAACTGTAGATCCATAATTTCTATACTATACTGTAGATTCATAATTTCTATACTGCACATTCATATTTCTGTACAGTATGAATCTACATTATAAATTTTATGAATCTATAGTATAGAAATTATGAATCTACATTATTATGAATGTGCAGTATAGAAATTATGAATCTACAGTACAGAAATTATGAATGTGCAGTATAGAAATTATGAATCTACATTATAATTTTGTGAATCTATAGTATAGAAATTATAAATCTACAGTATAGAAATTATGAATGTACAGTATAGAAATTATGAATGTATAGCGTGTCCACCATGCAAATGGTGAACACGGGCCCATAGCATAACGCTCCACATATGGTGTCCACCTTATATGATAAAGCTGAAATTATTATTGTTATTGTTATTGTTATTGTTATTGTTATTGTTATTGTTGTTGTTGTTATGGTTGTTGTTGTTGTTGTTGTTATTATTATTATTATTATTATTATTATTATTATTATTATTACCTCTCATTTTATTTATCCTTTTTTTAATAAATAATAATATTCATTTTTTAATAAATTTCGAACACTACTAAGTGAGAGTTTCTGTACCGGGACTATGTGGTCTAATGTTATCCGGGTTAGACTTCCATTTGGAAGATTATGAGTTCGAACCTCTGTGTTTCAGTAGGTTGAGAAAGTATATGAACACATACTACAATGTAATAGAGCCAGTAGCATTCAAAAAAAATTGAGAGTTTATGTGTTCCTAGAATTACATTGATTAAATTGCCATTACTTAAACTGTTTTTTCATTTTACAATTACTGACTCAATTATAGTTTAATCATATATATATATATATATATATATATAATATATAATATATATATATATATATGGTCAGATTATTAATAGTGCACGAATCAAAATGTACGTAATTTAAATCAACACAAGGTTTGATGACCCACTTCGATGCAAACCCCACCTACATCCAGCAATCGTTATGCTATGGACTTGTGTCCAGCATGCATTGTGAACACAGTAACGGTGCCGTTAGTGGCATCGTTATCTTTCATTTTTTATTTAATTTCAGACCGCTTCGTTATAGGAGTATATGTTCATAATGTTATCACTATATGCTCATAATTGTAAGTTTATAATGTCAGAGCTCTGTGTTCATAATTCCATAACTGTACATTCATAATTCCGTAACCGTACATTCATAATTCAATAAGTGTAACTTCATAATTTTGAAGCTCTATATTCACAAATTTTAGAGTTCTATGTTCATAATTTATCACTATATGTTCATATTATAAGTTCATAATGTCAGAGCTCTGTGTTCATAATTCCATAAGTGTACATTCATAAATCCATAACTATACATTCATAATTCAGTAACTGTACATTCATAATTCAATAACTGTAAATTCATAATTTTTGAAGCTCTATGTTCACAATTTTAGAGCTCTATGTTCATAATTTTATCACTATATGTTCATAATTGTAAGTTCATAATGTCAGAGCTTTGTTCATAATTTCATAACTTACATTTATAATTCCATAACTGTACATTCATAATGCCACAAACGAATAACGCCGTTAACGGCGAGACAAAATCAAATTTTTTTTAATAAATGGAATGCCGCGTTTTCCTTGAAAACAACGTTGTTTTGGACTCGTGTCCATAATGCATTGTGGACACGAGTCCATAGCATAATTTGTGATTTTCTTTCCATCCTTCTCTCTTTTTCTCTTTTCTTTTTTTGGGCCCTGCTTCTTTACACATTACACATCATATATTATTTTATTCACTTTTCTATAATTGATATGGGTGTTGCTATGTGTACCATCCCTAGTGAAAATTGGGTGTAAATAACATTGGAATTGTAAAAAGGTGAAAACTTCAACAAGAACAGAGGTGTGGTGTAAATAGAAAGAATATGACTAATAGTAAAAAAAAAAAAAAAATGACTATTTACCAAGGTTGCAGTAGGCGCTAGTTGAGCGGCGGACAGCGCCTAGCGCCTAGCGGTCTAGGCGCCGCCTAGGCGGATTCTAGGCGGCGCTAGGCGGACGTCAAAAAAATTAAAAAAAATAGTGACAGACTTGTAGTTCGACAATTTTAATGAGGTTGTTTTCAACGTTCACCCCAAATAACACATATAAATAAATGAAATAATGATAATTTATAAGCCATAATGTCATAATAATATTAAAATCAATAACTAATGAAAGACGACATCTGTCGAAATTAGACAAAATCGGTCGACTCGGCCGAGTTTGGCCGCCTAGGCCGCCTAGCGGCCGCCTGTAGGCCAAAACTCTAAGGCTCGGTGCCGCCTAGCGCCTAGGCAGCTATGCGGCCGAGTTTTGCAACCTTGCTATTTACACCAACCTGGTCAAATGTAATATACGAGATTCCATAATAATTTTAAATTAAAAGATTAAAATATACCATTAATATTTTTTCATTAAAAATTAAAATATAAAAAAAAACCATCGCCTTACCCGGTGAGAAGGCGAGGGGCTGCCTTCTCATCGGAGAAGGCAACACAGTGGGTCGCCTTCTCACCATAGAAGGAAACCCAGGTCACTATCTCATTGGAGAAGGCAACCCGTTTTCCTTCTCAACGGAGAAGGCGAGTGCTTTTTTAATTTTTAAATTTTTAAATAATTATTTAATTTAAGTTTAGAAAATAATATTTCTAATGTTTGAATAACTTTAATGAAGGTAGCGCAAATAGCAAGTTTTTTCTATTTACACCACCTATAAAGTTAGAACACCTATCAAAGGGTGGTGTAAATAGCAATAAGAGTAGTGCAAATAGAATTCTTTAATTTTAAAATTATAATTTTAAATAAAATAAATTTAAATAACAAAATAAAAAATTCAATATTAAAATTTAAATAATATATATTCTAACAACTAATTAAATTTTAAAAAAATTTTAATACAGAAATTTAAAATAAAATAACAAATAAAAAAAAAAAACTAAACAAAAAGTAAATAAGCTTTTGTGCTATTGAACATTAGAGTCTTTAAGTTTAGGGGAAAATACAATTTTTTTTTTTTAATATATAGCAGATGGTGTGAAACATGCAATTATTATTGTGTGGACCATGGTCCACACAAGCTTTGTGACCTTATTTCGTATAATCTAAAATAATGTACATTAAGTACAAAAATAATGTATTTTTAAAATATTAAAAATGTACATTGTATTCAGGAGATATACATTATTTGTGTACTGAGTGTATATTATATTGTATAATAATGTACATTCAGTACAAAAATAATGTACATTTAGTATATTAAAAATGTATTTTTGTTATGATTCACATAACACTGTGTGGACCATGATCCACACAATAATTTTTCGGGAACCAGGATATCTCTCACCATCTGAGCGTCATTTGTGGCATGTGAGCAATACGCGCCACATGATTGGTGTGTCGATTGCTCATGCGCCACACTTTGCAACAGAGTGTTTTTCGGAGATAACAGTCTCTTCGGAGAAACTATCTCCCCTCTCATCCAATCCTTTTCTCGTCCTTTCTCCCCCTACCTCTTTCTTCTTGGGTTTAATATTCCCTATTGAAGATAGCTAGACAAATTTTTAGTGCTCGACTCCCAGAGTCCAGTTGATTAGTTAGCTTCTCTTTTTATCATATGTACCTAGCTGGCCGGGGAATTCCATAAAAGCTATGAAAGTATGTTGGTTTTAATGTCATTATAAGGTTCAATCCACCCAAAAAAATCAATTTAGACACAATTTTCAAATAGTTGAGGACTCGTATTTACTCATATATGAACTATAAGGGTCTTAAAATTTTTATTGTAATTAAAAATATGTTTAAACGGACAAGTTATCCTTAAATCAATTTTGAATAAGTAATATGAAACTATAAGGGGTCTTGAAAATGTGTTTAGTGAGAGACCCACGACAAATATGGACTGCGGAGAAGCTAGGCAAGGGAGGAAGAAGAAAGCTAGCTAACGAAAAGACTATTTTACCCCCTAAACTAACGGTTAAGTGACTGATAGATAACATAAGGACCATTAATGAAATAAGTTAAAAAGTCAAATATAATGTCTTTTTTGTCCCAAATTAAAAATCAAGGACTAATTTTAGAAAATCGCAATAGTCGGGGGACCATTGCTGGAATTAACTCTTTAATTTAATTTTGCCAAT
>VALG01001970.1:0-12287 GCA_009835305.1 Ipomoea purpurea
GAAATTACCTCCGAAGTGATTATCGCCGGCCGGTCGTCATCTAGACCGCCTCGACGACTTGAAGAATGCGGCTTTTAGTACCTTTCCAAGACGCCGAGATAAACACCTACCAGTCCCCGATTTTCTGCGTCAATCTGACTACTATGAGCCAGAATGGCCTTTCTATGAGGTGATGAGAAGATTAAGAACAAGCAAGGGACCAACCGCAGATACCTGGCGCTCTAAAGAAGAAATGGTTGACGTGACTGGACTACGAGTTTTACAGGGTTGACACTTTTCAACAAAATAGTAGAAACACGAATGACCTCGGCCAGACGGATTGCTCACAGAAGGACAAATTGAACGATGCATGCATGCCTTGTCTCGGGGGATACCAAAGTGGACTGGGTCAAAATTGTCTTTAAGCAACTTCGGCCACGTCATCTACGATTGTCGTTCCTTCACCAGGGATATTACCAAGAAGACTGATTTTGGGGTTTTTTAGTCAGCTGCATGCTTCTCGCCAATCAAAGGAAATGTTCCTCTGACGCGCAGGCCAGTTTTTCGGGCCTGGGTGAAAGTGTGTCACATGAAATCCGAAACCGCACTGGATATGACAAACATGAATAGCATTAGAGCTTGGACAGTTCGCCATTGCGACTCCGTGAACAAAAGGAGCGAAAGTCTCGCATCTACGCTGCATCAGACCCGGAATCATGACGAAAGTTCCAACCATAGGCTCAGCCCGTACGAGATGAAATTCCTGCCATCATCTAATCAATCCTGTCTCTGACACCTAAGGAACCGGGAAGCAACCACGAAAGCCAGGATCCTCAAAAGGACTCCGCACAGAAAAACAGAAAACAAATCTCATCAACAGAACGCGGCGTTATAATTGATGATTCTTCGCGAAGGAGGAATTATGCTGTCCTCGACCCGGACCTGCTACAAAAACCTCCAAAAAGCCCACTTTCGGCCCGGACCATGCAAAAAGCAAATGAAATCATGCCCAAATTGGCTCCCCTTCCTGGTCGCTCAATGGTTGAAATCTAAACTGAAGAAGGAGTCTGCCATCTTCTCGGGGGGGGGGGGGCGGAGAAAAGAAACGAGACTTATCTCGAAAAAGTATTCCAAGAAAAGAGGAAAGAAGAGATTAAAGAGCTCTGAAAATTTGAAGATGAATCTCCGTTACCACAAGAACCCAGTCCGGGCAAGATCAATCTCAACTTACGGAGCGTTGACACAAGAATCCTTGCCTGCCGGATGTGTGTATAAGGAGTGCTCGATGAATCTCCAGTTCTGCAAGACCTGACATAAGTCTTCCACAAGACCTGGCTTGGAAAGAAGAGGACGAGAGCAAAGTTGGGTTTTTTCAGCTGATCCAGGTTCGCTCTCCCCACACCAGCTGTTGAAACAACCCTCCCAGAAGAACCTACTGCTAACAGAGCAGAATTTATAACACCCCAGATTTTAAGACTGTTTAAAGACTTATATAATAAATCGTCATTCTCGTATTAAATCCCAAACAGAGCAATTTGTTAAACATAAGGGTATGGGGGTGCCTGTGCCCAACACCCGAGCTGGGAGAACTCAGAGGCCACAGGCCGTAGCTAAATTAGAATTCCGTAATAATTTAAATGGCACGCATGCGGAAAAGTGCAAACTATGCTTACAGCTAACTTCTAACACCCCAGCATTTTCAAGCATTTAAAATCATTGAAAAAGTGTAAAATCTCATTACATTCGAATATATCATGAGTATGTACGGGGGTGCCGTGATGCTCCACACCGGGGCCAGGAGAACTCCCAGGTGCATAGGCTGTCCTAATGCTTAATGATCCAACGAAGCTTCAACGCATAATGCTTGGCCACGCAAAGGGCCGGAAAGGGGAAACTAATCTACTTCTACGCTCTCAGTTCTAGCGCCGCCTCCGGTGGCTCTAGTCCTCTGTGGGGCCTGAAAGTCCAAACTTATCTGTTCAGCCGATGAGATGCTGGTTAACCACATCCAACGCGTTGAAATACAGATATACGTATATAGCAGACATATATAGATATACAAAACCATTTTGATTTCGTGAGAATTATCCTATGAACTTTCTAGCTTTAAACGGGAATGACACGATAGATTAAGGCTAGATCACAAGCCAACAGTTGATAACAATGTCATTAAGCAGTGCGTAAATATGCCAAGGCTAAATCAGCACGGCAAGATAACGAGTAATCATAGAGGCTGCCATCAGTAGACGAATCTCCGAATATTAGACCCCGATAGTCAGCGATCCCACGGAACCCGAATAACCACAACTCGTCCATATCCAACAGCCATAGGCCACATGTTGGCGCCACAGCGACCACTCGCATGCCGTAACATGCGGGTCAGCCCGCATATAGCTTCTGACACGGCCCCACAGCACCATGCCCCGCCCCATCGCAACACGGGGAGTCGTCGCAAGCCGACGCATGAACCGCAGCTCATTCATAATGTTTGATCGCAATGCCAGAACAGTGCACCGCAGCCCAAGAGAGTGTGTCCATCTGACTGTAGCGCAGGAATTCCATCTGGCACTACAGCCAAGCCTGCTGAAAGCGCGCAGAACTCAGTGAAAATATCTGAGACATTACAATCTAGATTGCTCATCCAGCGATATCCGCAGAATTCTCTATAGACTTACTACATAACCAGAGCTTCTGGACCGCAAATGATCCCCTAGGTTTGAAGCTGTAAGCATGCATGGCCCAGTATTCTGCGCATCCAATATCTTCCAACACTCTAGTGTGGTTTGGGGGATAGGTGCTCTGTTATAAGCCGCGTGGACTTACTTGGAACAGCAGTCTTCAGCGATAACCAATATTCGAATGCATGCCTTTCTCCGTAACTTAGGGATCTCGCCTAACGCATTTGCGTTTCCATCAAATAAGTATGGGGTATATGATCTATATTGAAACACACTGATTGTGCAGACCAACATTCACCTATAGCAAGCACATACAACCCACATTACACTGTTGGTATAGAGGTAGTGATTATAACTCGGAAATGCTCAAGAGGACCAATAACAAATACACTACCAGCGCTGAGAGCAGGACCCTCCGTATCGCCATATTTGTTTATCTACTCGTGCAGAGGACTCTCGCGTTACTACAACCACATTGGAATCCCAAGAACGAGTTCACATTTCTTATTAGAATATGCAATGGAAAGTGCCTAAGGTAGTGCATACCTTTACGTGCGAAGACGCACACCCTGCCCTCAAATTTAGGCTCCTGCTCAACTTCGTTTTGCGGGTACCGAACGATTCAAGACCTTAGTTCAATTCCTATAACTAATTGAGAGTAGAGCGCCGAATAAAGCACTAATGAACTAGAAACACACCTACACCGAATGATAATCCTTTTATGAAGACTAGACATTACTCAGCCGGATCATCGGGTTAACTACCACAATGTCGGATGTTGTATTATAAATCTGATCCCAGTATATACTATGGCGAGAATACACTGTGAAGGAGGGAAGATCGGCGCAGGTGTATAAGGCGAGATGCTAGGAGCACCCGCGAGAAGAATGCCTGGTTGCAAGGTATTGGTTTACCTCGTGTGGTAAGATACTACAAAGAGACGCGGAGTGGTCATATTAATAATTCGCAGTATGCACGAGGAATACCCGATAAGGAACTCTGGGTGCGAGTGGAATAAAGAGCGCTGATTATCTCAGCAGGGAAGAGAGTACTGTGAAAAGTGTGGCACAATCTATCCTAGCCTTCTCAATGTGTGGTGTTTTGGCTTACCTTGATATCAGTATCACAGCTAGTAGAGAAGAACGATGAATAATATGGTGGGGTTTCTGGGTACGACAACCGATTCATGGACAGCTGGACAAACTATTGTACCTAAGAAGTATGGTGTGATTTTGGGTTCAAGGACCTACGTGCTTTGAACTAGCTATTGTTGGGAAAACAGCATTCGGCACATGCTCACTAAGCTCTGATTCCTTAGTAGACTTGTGTTTACAAAGCCATATTTCCCAAAGGATCTTTATGGATGGCAGGTAGGAAATCAATCCAGTTTTGGTGGCGAAGTATTAATGGCAGCAAAAGTTATTTGTAGTGGGTCAGAGGATTGGGTAATGGGGAAACGACCATCTATATGGACCTCATCCCATGGTTACTGGGGTGACCACGACCCTATGATACAACACAGAGATGGCCTATACAGTTAAGAGAAAGCCAGGGATTGAGGTTAGGGCTAATAGATCAACAAACTCCGGGGTAGTCCATGATGTGTAAGATATTGGTGGAATGTATCAGAGGTATTTCAAACTCACACCGGATGTGGACACGAGAATTATGAGAGTACCTTACGTATCCCGGGCCTTTATGAGAGGAGCTGCATCCAGTCCCTACGGAGACCTGAGAGGACTATACTCGGTGAAAACGGGATACAGACGATTTGGTGGGCGAGATTATAGAAGCACAAACATTCGATTTGCCTTTCCGTAATGTGGCTAGCGGCATGGGCAGAGGAAAAATTGGCCAGGTGTCTGAGATGCATGACATGTTCCCTTCCACGGCCATTTGTGATATTTTCCGGCAGCATGCCGGAAGCTACCAAACTGTCTGCTTTAAAGAGGTGAACCGATGAACCCCGAATATTGTGTGCCGCCATGTTGTGACTCAGCCACACGTGAGCGAATATATGGCATTCCGCAGTGGCCGAGTTCTTCTGCTCTGACTTTATTCGCCACGCACATCACTAATTGGGATCGAACCACCTTACGAATCCCAATCATTGTCCACCGGCACGTAACTCTCTATTCTCATAGGTTCTAGCTCGTTTGTTCCAGGCATTTTCTCGCACCAATCATTTGAGGGATATCCGCTGATTATGTGTGCAATCTCCTTATTATAAACCAGTGCAGCGGGGCATGTAAGTTTCACTTATATCAATATTTGGAATATACAGCAGATATACGGTGCAGTATGTTGAGACGAGGGCCGGCAAACACGTAGAACACATTAATCTGAGAGGAGAGGATGCACCGGGATAAGGATCTGCAAGCTACTACCAAATCCCGCATATTCCAGCCAGCCTATCACAATCGCTGATTTCTGCCACAACATAAAAGTCCACACCCAAACCAGTGCGAGCTCTAGCCGGCTGCCACTGCACACTGCAGCTGGTGCAAGCTGCTGCCCGTATGAATCCAGAATCGAGACCACGAATATATATCCCCAACGGCCTGCCGCCGTACCGACGTATCCCTGTGCGCGTGAGAAGGATGCCGGGTCGATTGCGGGAATCTCCACGAGGACAGGCAAAGCGACTGTGTAGGGGCTGTTTTACTGGATGGAGATGGAGCCTATGTCTGCGCACTAACCCGCGCCACTACGACCTGTATGATCGCGCACTGTTATTATCAGCAGTATGGCTATTCTCGGCGACAAGTAATCGATTCGCCGCTTAACTTAAAGTTTTCACAAGATCGATTTCTTATAGAGGATACAGTGAGAAGCAGGTCGAAACATGAAATCAATTTGAAAGGATCATATCACAACGGAATTTGTATTGAATCTCATCAGTAGACAACGGCATATCCATATATTACTTCATTCACAACTCGTAAGATACCTGCGTTATTTCGCTCTTTATGCACTTAATGACTCAAGAATCCCAAATGACTCAATCGAAATGCAACGACACAATGCCATAACGTTTTCTATATGACAAATCCTAGTTCTTTTAATTATAGTTTCTAACATCCTACATAATCAAAGATATTAATGCATAAGAATTCTATCCTCTTCAAGTCCGCGACTATATACCAGTCCATTAATCAAGCTAAACAAACCATGAGGTACATAGTGTAAACTTAGGAGATACTCACCCATACCGAGAGCTCGAATATTGTCGCTATCTTTCAGCATTACTTTCTTACAATGGAAGACATGCAATATATTGTGGCGAGAGAGAGAAAACACCCTAAGAGGAATAAAAATATATTAGCCTATGTTAATAAGTCGTTGGATATTTCAATGTTAAGACTTACTCGGGCTACTACCTCTATATGACTAAAGAGATATAAATTGCAAGGCTCGAATGACATAGATTCTTTCTTGATAGATATTCTTGTATATCAACTTCATTTATCTCTATTACTAGTGGTTAAAATTCAATTATGCGATGTTGCCCTGTATTGATTGATGAGAGGATAATATGAGTCTCTTGTATGGGATTATTCTAATATGCCTTTTCAAAGCTACTCCTGCGCGAGATGATAAGTTATATATTGATATATTACAATCTAGCATAAAGGCATTTGGAGATTCTCTAGTTATATAATATTCGTCTGATCCTAAATAGAAATTAGGGTAACTATTATAGGGGCTATTTATGGGATTTACAGAGATCGGTTATTCCTACGGTAACTCATACAACATTACTTTAATGTTGAATTTTGGTCCATGCTGATATAGTAAACACTAGCATATCAATTTGTTCACCAAACTAATACTAAAAAGAGTCTAACTTATATTCGACTTATATTCTGAATTGGCGGCTGTTTTATTATGATACTTAGCTTTTCAAAATTTCTATATATATGTTTTTTCATCATTTATAAAGAAGGTCCTAAAGTTTAAAATAACACAACGAGGGTGATATACAATATCAACGATCGGATAACGTCTCGTGAGCGCGCTCGGTCTATCATTAGTGCCCTGAAACCAAATAATCTGCTTCAGGCGAGGAGTGCCCTAGTGGGAATTCAACGAGAAACGATCCAAGATTTCTTAACGAGATAAGAATTAATCTAAATGCAATTAGGGTAATGCAAATGAAATCTAAAGAAATTATGAGCTAAATTAATTGAGAGCGTGATGAATTGATTTTTAAACTCATTCTACAGTTCATATATATATTTAGTCTTCTATATATTACAAGAACACACAAACTACAAAAAATAAATTAAAATTACCTCGTTATAGGGGTAAAAGTCTCAAATAGGTAGTAGAAGTGGGCTGAAATGTAAAAGTAGTATAGAGCGGCGATGAAAAATTGAAGCAGCGGAGAGTCTGCGAATTGGTGGATCAAGCAACGAAGAGTTGATATGGGAAAGATAAAAAGCAATAGAGAACTGGCGGTGGAAGATCGACGAAGCAGAGAATTTGTGATGAAAGATCAAAGCAGTAGAGAATCAACAATGGAAATTTGAAACAAAGGAGAGTAGAAAATTGAAGCATTGGAGAGTCGATTGGATGGCTGATCAAAGGTAAGCAACAATGAGTCTTCAATGGGAAGATCAACACAACAGAGACCAACGATGAAAAATCGGAGCTGATAGAGAGCCACCGATGAAAATCAGAGGACGGATGCATCATGAGACGGCCACACGATCATCGCATGCGAGAGGTGCATCATGAGACTGCTGCACGACCGTCGCACGGGAGGACTCAGCTTCAAAATGAATTTGCCTTGATTTCTTTAGCATACTACAACAAGCTATTTATAGTCCAATAGATTAACAAGGAAAAAAAGTAAAAAATGAGGCTAATTCTTTGAAGCTAGGCAGAAGAAAAGCTATGGAGGGTGGATGGGGTTACCTACCTTAAGCTTGAGAGGTTGGATTAGCTGAAAAACTACAACATCCCCGGGAACCAAGTTGTGTTGGAGGGAGAATCATCTCCATCCACCACTCAGGCCATGTTTCTCAATAAGGTACTTGGTATATGTTTCTCTCCCATTTTCATCCACCAAAATAATGGCAGTATCATGGTTTGACAGATGAGAAGTGCAGAAATCTTTTGGCAGACCCTATCAGATCATTATATTATATTGTATTTGATAATGATGGCACAGTGATAAGCATGCTTAGATTACTTGATTTAACCTAATAAACACCAAATTAAAGAGATATGATTATCAACATACCCATAATCCCTCCTAGAACCTTCACCTTTAGCCTGCTCAAATAGTGCCAAGTAAGCAGGAAGTTGCAGAACCTGCTGCATGAATCGATTTGGCACAATAAATACAGCATGAACAGTCATTAGCCAAAAACATACTGTTTGGTAAATGGTTGTTAGTTGTTAAGCTGATTAGGTTAATTAGAGGGTATAACTAGTTGATAACATTAGCTAGCTGATTGTAGAAATGTAACACTCGTTAGCTGATAGCTGTTTGGTATAATTGGTATAATTTCTTTTCTCAAAACGCTAATTGAAAAAATTGTTTTGAACAACTTTTTGAATTTTAGTATTTTAGAGTTACAAAAAAGTGAAAAAACTGATTAACCAAACACTTATATTGATTTTTTAACCAAGTCAAACAGCTATAGTGGTCAAATAAGCCAAAAATTGACTGATAAACTAACTATTTTACCAAACAGGGTGATCTGTGGCAACAATATCTCATTTCATCAAAGTTGTGTTATTAACTTAATTAGAACCAACACTAATCCCATCATTCCACAATAGTATGTAAGCTAAGGTAGTAAAGAGGAAGTGTAGTGCAAGCAGGGGTATTCAGTCTTATTTTATGCATCAAACTTCAGAATATTAAACAACAATGGCATAAAATAAAAAAGCAAATTTTCAGAAGCCATACACAGATAACCAAAAATAAAGGAAAGATGTATTTACATGTAGTATCTGTTTATATATACTTCTTCAACTTACTGAAGCCTTCAAACCCATGACTTTCCATTATGATAGAGTCACTTTATGTCGCTTGACCACAAGGTCTTTGGCTTCAATGGGTAATCATAAGGTTATAAGTTACTGATACGTATTATTTGGTTCATACAATAAATATTAAGAAAACTTCCTAAAATGACAAGTCAATATGTTGAGAGTTTTTTAGCACCAATTCAACAAAAATTGAAGACATCTATTTGAAATAGTTGTGCTTAATAGATTCTGATAATATTGTTTAACTATGTTACGAAATTAGATTACTATAGATTTCTCTTTGGTAGATAGATTCTGATAATATTGTTTAACTATGTTACGAAATTAGATTACTATAGAATTTTCTTTGGTAGAAAACTTGTTGAGGAAAAAAAATCAAATTGTAAACTGTGTTCAAGTTTAGTAAGAATTAGAAAAGTTCATGTTTGAACTCTCAAAAACATTTAGTGTTAGAGATGTTGTAAAAGTCAGAACCTAAGAGACTAATATTAAGAAGATTACTTATATCATAAGAACATCAAATCATAAAAGTTATCAAAAGAGAAGCTTAGTTAGAAGAGTTTTCAAATTAAAAGAGAAGTCTAATAAGAAGTGTATGCAAAACAAAATATACAAGACATTCAGAAATAAAGGCCTTAGCAAAATACTTCATCAATTAGAAGCTAAGATACTCAAACAAAAGGAGGCTCTCTAGTAGAACATTTGAACAAACAAAAGAGAGCATAATCATAATAAAATCTCACAACAAAAGAGAAAATCTTCTAGAAGAAAAGTCTAATTAAGCATAATACTTAATCAACCAGAAAAGAAAATCTACCCCATAAGAGTTAGAAAACTAGAAGAAACAAACTATATTATAAGAAGCTAAAATGTTAAGATCAAAATGTTATACTTTCAGAAGAGACATAACAATTCATATAATTGATCAAGAGAATAATGTCGTTTGAAGAAGTCAAAACAATTCATAGGATACTTTCTCAACAAGAGATGTTGAATACAGAGAAATGAAAAATTCATCCAATTAAACACACTTAATAGAGTTTTTATATATGTGTTCAAATTGAAAATATGAAAACAAATTCACATTTTCAACATTGATTTTAAATTTGGAAAATAGCTACAATTTCTTTTTACAAGAAGGAAAAACAATTCACTATCCATCACATGCACGTAACACTCATGTAAGTGTTCTTAATTATCTTACTAAAGAAAGAGATTGTTAGAAAGTTTCTAAGCGCCTACAATAATTGAACACATCACATAGTTTCTCATTCGAGAACTTCAATTCTAGCACTAACGAAAGTAATGATACTTCATTTGACATATTTAATGTGTCTAGTTTGGTTGAGGAGAATTAACTCAAATTATATACAAATCAATTATTATTCATAATATTAAATTTACATATTTAGAAACAATAATATTAAAATTCTATCAAACACATAAAAAGGCCAAATTTTAAAAATTATTAGAGAATACTAAAGAAAATAGGCAAATAGAAAAGAGTTGGTTTATTTAACCGATAAATAGTAAACATGACATGTAAAATAAGACATTGGGCTGGGAGTACTATATTTTTCATTTAGAAGAAAGAGGGTTAAGAGATGAGAGATTATCTAAAATTGAAAGAAATATTATGGCTAGATATACAATTAATAAAAGAGTGAGTGGTCAAGAGAAATGAGATTTGAGAAAATTGTTGATCCCGGTAGGGTCGAAAGGAGAGTCTAGAGGGGGGGGTGAATAGACTCAATTTGATTTTTACAGAAATAACTCCTTTCGGGGTTATTACGCAGCGGATTTGTTAAACGAGTTTTATTTTGCTTTGCACTGTTTGTTGCTTTATTTGAAAACTTTCGGTTTAAGAGGATATGAAATGCAATGCACGAAAGTAAAGCAGAGAGTAAATAGAGAGAGAGACGAGAGATTTTTATAGTGGTTCGGCCAACTGTGCCTACTCCACTCTTCTTTCACAACTCGTGAAAGGTTTGCACTATCACTCCTAGTACAAACTATGTCAAGCTAGCTTCCTTGATCACTAAGCCGGACAGCTACTTGAAGGTTTTTCAACTCCTAGAGTTTACTTCGCCTCTACCAACGTCTTCTTTCAGAGTTGAGCTGAGGGTTTGGAAGAAAAGATTCGCGTGGTTCTCCAACGGGTTGAAGTTTGCTGGCTGACTGGTTGAATGATGAATGATCAACGTATATAAGATGCAAGACTTCTTCAAATTTGTGAAGGTGAAATCCGATGGCTCTTCTTTGAAACTCACAACTTGAAACAATGGTTTTTAAAAGCTTAGAAGAGTGAACTTGTATAAGGAGCTTTTGTATATGTATGATCAGTTGATATAAAAACCAGCACCTTCTACAATGGAGAAGATGGGTATTTATATGAGAGAAAATATCCATCCGTTGGAGGAAGATGATATTTCAAATCTATGGACCAAATGGGTAAAAACCGGAGAGCCTGGTGCGTTTTGTGACACCCCGTATTTTTCTAAAAATAAACTATAATCTCGATATTAAATATTTTATTAAAAATATTTATATAGCTATTTATTTCTAAAATAGGGCTTTGGTTTATTTATTTTTATAAATAAACTATTATCTATCTTGCTACCCAAATGCCTTAAGTCCAAAGATATAATTATTTATTGAGTTAATACCCATTTTGGTCCTCCGACTATTAGCTAATACTCGATTTAGTCCCAAAGTATTAAAAATGGCCAAATTTAGTCCTCTAAATTTTAAAATCAAACCCAATGTGGTTCCCCGTTACAATTGTCATCTATCCACCGTTATTTTGAGGGTAATGAAGTCAATTACTTGGTCCAAACCTGTTTCTTCCTTTGGTTAACGTCGTTGGAGGCCCCTCTAGCGATCGAGCCACCTACATGGACAATCAGGGGATGCTATTGGAGGGTGCTGAGCATGGTGGACTGGTCTCTACTTCGCTCCAATGAGATTTGCGCCTACTACGTTGGGAGCATGGTGTCACTTTATTTAAGGAAGGAATGTGCTTTATCAACTAAAATGACACTTATGCCTTTCAAAATAACGGTGGATAAATGACAATTCTAATGGAGGACCACATTGGGTACCATTTTAAAAGTTTAGAGGACTAAATTAAGGTACTTTTTAATACTTTGGACTAAATCATGTATTAGCTAATAGTCGGAGGACCAATAATGGGTATTAACTCTTATTTATTATATGGGTCTTGAACCCAATATAGTCAAGTCCATGCGTGTATAAATGGGTGTTAGTTATTTTTGTATGTCCCATATATATATGTATGTATGATTCTTGACCCAAAAGAAAATACCCAGCCCAAAAGCTTTTGACCACAAGTCTAGCCTAAGCTTAATGGCCAACCCACCAAATATGGATGATCTACCTGGTATCTCCTAAAATTTAGATTGTGAGTTATTGACAGTGTGCGTATTGCTTTTCTTTTTCTTCTTTCCTTCTGACCTTTTTTTGGTTTTCTGTCCCTTCCATCTTTGCATTGTCGTGAAAGGTGATGGTGAGGCCCATCCCTTGTGTGGTTCTTGGTCTTTTCTTTTGGACTTGTGTTTTTTTGTTTGTTATGGTTGGTTTTTTTTGTTTGTTGTGGTTGTTTGT
>VALG01001973.1:1929-12200 GCA_009835305.1 Ipomoea purpurea
AATTACACAGAAAAAAGTGTATAAATCTCACTTATGTATAATAGCTTGCAAATCACAAAGAAAATGTTTGATCTTATGTAACTGGCTCGATAGTGTTGACAAGAATCAAATTTGTAACCTAATACAAGAATCATGTTCCACACACTAGGCCAACCATTTTGGGAACTGGAGGCTTTGACCTCAATGTCTTGATGATTTTGAACTAAAACGTGCAGACATCAAGGGACTGTTTAGTTAACACATGCAGGAACATCATTATGAATGGAAAATATTTGTGTAATATTAATATGAGTTAATACCCAATATAGTCATTGATTATAGTGGTTTTACTCAATTTAGTTCTAAATTAAATGACTTTTTGTGTTTAATTTAGTCATCGACTTTGATGGTGTTACACAATTTAATCCTATGTTAAAATATTTGTTAGTTGGCTGTTAGAAATAGGGTCCTAATAGTAATTTAACATCCTTATTCTATTTGGGATGATTCATTATTCTTCCCCTTACTAAGCTCTACACGGAATGGAGATCTTCATCCCCAAATCAACTTCAACTCTAAATATATAAATATTTGTCTACCATTGCTCGGTCACTCTATCGTCGTCTACTCTCTGCGTCACTTCCGACCAACAAGTTACTTCAAACTTCCAATGACTTCATAATTCAATAATTTTATAATCTATGAAGATATGTGTATGAACCTTTAACTAAGGAAGGAAGGTTAGGCAAATATTTATTTACTCCGTATTTATTTATTTAGGGTTGAAGTTGATTTGGGAACGAAGATTTGCATTTCTGCGTGGATCTTAATAATGGGAAGAAGAATGAATCATCCCAAATGGGATGAAGGATGAGAAATTACCATTAAACCTTATTTCTAACCGTCAACTAATAGAATTTTTAACAAATGACTAAATTGTGTAAAATCATCAAAGTCGATGACTAAATTGAGCACAAAAAGCCATTTAGGACTAAATTGAGTAAATCACTATAGTCGAGAACTATGATTATGATCGCAGTTGTTGATTCATTTATGTTAGCTGAGCAATTAGATTTTGAAAAGTACGTAAATCTCCCACAGGTCCCTTTCTCTCTTCTTTCATTCTAGCTTTCTTTGCTTTAAAATTTTTGAAATATTTAAACGAGGTTATGATTGATGAGTTTTACTTACTTGATTCATGTAGGATTTTTGGAGCGGTGGTTATTATTATTGTGTTATATCTAGTGATATGCGGCAAAAATAAAGACATGTCTTCTTCAAAATCAAGCGAGGATAAAACATCGCGTTATCTAACAATAAAGAATCAATATTGAGAAAGCCTTCCGCTGAGGAGAAGATAGATTATACTATTAAAATTAGAACAATTGACGATGAAGTCTAATTTTTAATGCATAGTAAATATGTGTTAAAAACAATTTGTCAAGTGTATTTCCAATTATATATATTCTTATATTCTCCTAACCAAACAGGCTCTCAAACTCAAGTCAAAAATTACATATAACTTTGTTCAAGTTGATGTTGTTTTCCATTCAAATTAGGTGTGAATCAAAACATTAGTTTTTTTTGTTTTTTGTGCATACCGCATTCGGATTTCAACCAACATCGCGCTCATTAAGATTGATTCACAGTTGTATTAACAGTCTACTTACTAATTGTCCAAATTGTTATGTGTTCTTTAGAGTTAATTGGTAAGTAGACTTTAAAAAAAAAAATTGTGGTGCATACCGCATTTGGATTCAACCAACATCTCGCTTATTAAGATTGATTCACAATTGTATTAACAGTCTACTTACCAATATTCAAATTGTTATGTGTTTTTTTTTATTTAATTTATTTAAAATTTTAAAGGGATTAAATATAGTAGTGTTTAAAATTGTGACAAGATGTAAAAGAAGATTGAATAAATTGTATCAATTCTAAAGTAGTGAGAGAAATGACATGGTACCAATTTTGAATTGTTAGTTGAACTTGATGCAAAATACAAATTTACCTTTTCTTTAACCATCCACTACAATAAAGCTCAGTGCTTCTTAGTTGTCAGGTTGATAAATACATAGAACTACCCAGGCATTATTTAATTCTCTGAATATTATTATATAACAATTGCCATAAATAGTTACATACATATGTAACGTTTTACCAAATGTGGAAAATATGAAAAGAAAAAAAAAAACACAAACGTCTACATTGGGATGACTTTGCCGCATGGCTTTTGGTATTGTGAATTCATGAAATGGATATCCACTTATTTATTTTATTTTATTTTTTAAGATACTTATTTTCTAAAATTATTATTTTTAAGAAATAATTACATGCATCACAATGACTTTAATTTGTTGGTAAAAATTGTTGAGAGCATTACCCGGGCCCTACACCCATCTCGGCACAATTTAAGAGTTTGTCTAGGCCATTAGTAAAGCGATGTCCAAGTCTGATCTCTAAGGCAAGAGAAGATAATAAGCTAAGGTTGTACCATTACAAACTTGATAGTTACATGTTACAACCATAACGTTCATATTTACACTAACAAGAATCAAACCTTAAACTTTTTTTTTTTTTTAATGTAAACAACAATGTGGTCCGGGTCTTTCTCTGTCCGTTTAACGGTCCACGGTCCAGGTCCGGTCCACTCAATTCGCTCCGAGAGGCACAGAAGCTGGGCCAGATGGAATCGTCACTTGTGAGAATTGAACCCGAATTATCCCAGAATTCCCACCCCCCCCAAAAAAAAAAAAGAACACATTTACCACTTGAACTACCTTGTTGGGTTAAATCAAACCTTAAACTATGACTACAAGTAAAAGTATTAATTTGTTTTTAAATTGATTAAACAATTGAGCTTTATATGCATTATTACGAGTATTTCTTATGCGCGATGCGCAAAAATAGGTGCACAATATTAATATTTTATATTAAAATTTTAAATTTATTTAGATTTTGAATATTTAAATTATTGCAATTAATAATAATAATAATAATAATAATAATAATAATAATAATAATAATATAAAACATTTCTATAAATTTAATATTTATATTTTAAAAAATAACTAACATATAACTCCAATATATTATTATTATTATTATTATTATTATTATTATTGTTATTATTATTATTATTAAAAATAAGAAAATATATGGTGGATGCATGTATATGGTAGCAATAGTAGAAAAGATAATAGAAGTTATAACAGTAGGGGTATGTTTGTCCAAAATATTGTATAGTACAACATTTATAGCATAATGTATCACAAAACTCAATGGAAAAAACGGACATAAGTGAAGGGTATAACCTTCATCCACACTTATTATGTTTTTATTAGATTATGGCAGTCATATAAAAATTATTACTAAGGGTGATGCCATTAAAGAGTACATACACATGAATCATTTTAAACATTGTTAAATCTTGTGGCAATAGGGGTCCATAGCTCAGTGGTAGAGCATTTGACTGCAGATCAAGAGGTTATCCGTTTGAACCTGATTGGGCCCTAGTCTCATCATTTTTTTCATTTTCTGGCATTTTAGGTTCTTTTCATAGTAAACACAATCTATTGTTTTCATTTGCCAAGGTCCAACCTAATTAAATACATTTTTCATTTTCAAACATTTTTTGGCATTTTAGGTTCTTTCCACTTTCCAGCGTAACACAATCTATTGTTTCCATTTTTCACGCGGTCCAACCCTAATTAAAGCACATGCCAGCTTCATTTTGATGATTCGGATTGTTGAATTAATGTCTCAAAGAAGAAATAAAAATTGATAAAAATGGGAGGCAACAAATATGACAATTGGAAGTAATTGTATTAAGAATTTAGAAAGTGAAACATACACAGTAATGAACCGCATTAATATTCCTATTGTTGAAGCCAAAACAGTTATAACAAGACGGCTAAATACAAAATCCTAAACCAAGATTCATACACAAATCAACCACCCAAAATCGTAGAGAGTCATACTTGCCTCTTCAGAGCATAAACCACATCCCATGGTGGTAACCGTCTTCCTCCGTGCATGTCCGTGTAAGTCACGACATCACGAATCACATTTTCCAGGAATATCACGAGCACTCCACGGGTTTCCTCGTAGATTCGGCCGCTAATCCTCTTCACGCCACCTCTTCTCGCCAACCTCCGAATCGCCGACTTGGTGATGCCTTGAATGTTGTCCTGAAGCACCTTCTGGTGACGCTTGGCGCCACCCAATCCCAAAACCCATGCCCCCCTTTCCACGACCAGACATGATTGATTAAAGAAGAATTGAGTGAATTAATATTCCTTGATTTGGGCTTTATCCCTAGCATATGAATGGAAGAAATGGGCAGGGGTTTGCTGGTTATATTAATTGGGTTTAAATCGAGTGGGCGGGTTTGAAAATTGGCAGTCGATTTTGAATTTTGATGAAATTTTGGGATGGTGCAATTTTTGCGAAATTAGTGTTCAGATATACCGTGATAAGGGTTAGCATTGACCTTATAGTGACCTAACCACCGGCAGATTGATAGACGTGGCATGGATCTAGTAACGCAGAAAATATGGGCTTCAACCAAGAATTAAGAATCTATTTTAATCCGTAGAATTTATACTAATCAATTTACACCAATAAATAACATATACTATATATATATAGAATTATATATATATATATAATATAACTCTATTTACTTTATTTATTTATTTATTTATTATTTATATTGGAAATAATAATATGTTAATTATGGTCCAAAACGATATTTAAATTTTATACCTGTAATTAATATATTGGTATATCTTCAATTAAATTATGTACATATATATAAATAAATTGAAAGTAAATAATATGTTAATTAAACTATACGTACACAATACGTTAATTATAACGTATATATAATTTATTAACTGAACGTACATAATATATATTGTCATTCATCATATAGTATATATAATATATAATATATATATATATATATATATATACGTAAATAGCCACTTGAGTTTTTAGCAAAAACCTTTAGCGATTTCGATCCCGATACACAACTTGACATACTAGTTCGAAAAATATGCCTTCCTGCAATCATGGGCTTCGTGCAAATGTGGTGACATCGACATCTTTGGGGGATTAGAGCTCAACAATATCATTGATATTGATTTCTATAATACTTCTAATTACTCCTATGAAAATTACCGAAATTTATAAAAAAAAAAAACAAAAACAAAAAAAAAAAACAAAAAAAAAAAAACAAAAAAACAAAAAAAAAAAAAAAAACAAAACAAAAAAAAACCATAAAACTACCCACTCTCATCTCTAAATGGAGAGTTAATTTGTCTATAATTTTTATGTGGGACAGTGGGAGGGTGTTTTTATATGAACATGAATGTGTGTGTGTTGTGAAATCTAACTAAATAAGAAGTTAATTCCATTAATAGTCAGTTACTTTTGCTATGTGGACAATTATTTGACTCTTTTTTTTAAATATTAAATTATGTGTCTTTCTTATCTAATCTAAATAAAAAGGGAAAAGGGTCAAATAGGCCCTCGAACTTTAGTTTAAAAGTTAATTAGGTCCCTAAATTTTTTAAAGGTGCAATTACACCTATCAACAATTCATTTAAGTGCAATGAAGCCCAAAAACAAATTAATGACCTGCTATCACAGGTCATTAGGGTTCAGGCCACTTCCGGCGAATTTTTCGGCAAAAAAAAAAAAAAAAGTGACCAGCAAAATTTTCGGCAAATCTGGGTCGATTGCTAGTCACATTTTTTTTGTCGGAAAATTCGCCGGAAGGTGGCCTGAACCCTAATGACATGTGATAGCAGGTCATTAACTTGTTTTTTGGGCTTCATTACACCTAAATGCATTGTTGATGGCGTAATTGCACTTTTAAAAAGTTTAGGGACCTAATTGATTTTTAAGCTAAAGTTCGAGGGCCTATTTGACCCTTTTCCCAATAAAACATAATAAGTCTCAATGTTGGTTATATTCCTAATTTATGTCTATTTTTCTGTTAAGTTTTTTATTATAAATTATGCTATAAGATTTGTACTATACAACTTTTTGGACAAAAATATATCCACCGTCATAACTTCAATTTTCTTTTTCCATTATTATTACCATGCACATGCATACACAATATCATTTCTTATATTCTTTAATGGTGATAATGTTTTGGAACTTTTTTTCTCCCTCTCTCTATTCTATGTGGCAAAAAAAAAATGTCAAATTTCAATAATTGTTGTGCTTGCTTTTATCCAGGTCAGCACAAAATTTTTTTTAAAAATAACATTTTCAATTTTAGATGTCATGCTAACAATTTTACATAAACAATCGGCTATTTGATTGGATTGCATGATTTTAGATTGTTTATGAAGTCAAATGTTTTTTAAAATTTAATTTGAGTAGTCCAATTGTATTTTTATGTATAATTCATTGGTGTCCGCATGGACAGTTCAGTTGGTCATAGGGTGAAGTTTAGGAAGAATGATCAGAGATTGGGTCTCACAAACCTCTGTGGTTCAGCTCAGCTGAGTTACCTTGATTTACATCCTCCAGGTCAGATGCTTTGTCGAGCTCTTGGGGTTGGGGATTCAACCTTTTGTGAAGAATGTATAACTCATTGGCTTATTTTTATCTTTTTCCTTATTTTTAGAAAAATGTTAATCTTAGATTTTGGAAGAAGAAGAAAAAAAAAAAAAAAAAAAAAAAAAAAAAAAAAAAAAAAAAAAAAACATGCACTAAATATGACAAAAACAATAAATGAGGAACAAATGTACATTATTATGGAACTAAAAACAAACATATATCTTTTTTACTTTTTTTAGTAGTATATTGAGTATTTTGAATTTCACTTAGCAGGTTACTTTGCTTGTGTGGGTAAATTATGTTGTCAAATGGCATACGGTTGTAAAACGACACTATTTTACTATGATGGGAGTAACGGTGTCATTAGTGGCACCGTTTAACTCCACCCAATCAAATAATTTTTTTAATTTTTTTATTACAAAACTCCAATCGACGTCTAATTATGAATATATAGTTATGCAAGTCTTAATATATAGTTATGAAATTATGGATATATAGTTATGAAATTATGGATATATAGTTATGAAGTTATAGATATAGTCTTGAAATTATGGATGTGTAGTTATGCAATTATGGATATAGTTCTCTGTGAACAAGCACTTTAAGAATTCTGAATATGGAGTTATGTAATTATGAATGTCTAGTTGTGAAATTATGAATATATGGATATTAAATTATGAATGTGTAGTTATTATTTCTGAATGTACTGTTGCCAAATTATGAATATATAGTTATGTAATTCTGGATATATCCCGCCTACTATTTGAATACGAAAGAAAACCGCCTAACGCCGTTAATGACAATCCGAACGGAATTAAAAAAAAAAAAAAAAAAAAAAAAAAAAAAAAAGGCGTCGTTTTGCAACCGTGTGCACCATGGATGGTGCACACGGTTACACAGCATAACGATTGAAAATGGCAAATTATACTATGAGCTGCAATCCACCTTACATTATGGTCCAAAATGATGTTAGATTATATATACCTATAGTTAATATATCATATATCTTCAGTTAAATTATGTATATATATATAAATAAATTGAAAGTAAATATATGTTAATTAACACACATACATAATTAACTATAAATACATAATATGTTATTAATTATAACTTATATTGAATTTATTAAGTGTATTTAATCTAAATGTGGTTTTAAATCATGGTATAACAAATGGTAAAAAATCACCAGTTAATCATTCAACAGTTATTTCGACAAATCTTAGACAAATGGTTTAATGTTGTTCTCCATTTTAGGGCACAAAAGCCAACTGTTTTGAGAAACTTTTACAACACAAAGAAATGGAAGAGAAGTTGTGTAATTCAGTCTGATATGTATGTTGAAATCTTTTTCTCCTTTTTAGTGCTTCAATTGGGTGTGGTGAAGACATCATTTTGAAATGTAATCTCAACCATGTTCTAAGAGAAAACTCAACTAATTTGACTCTGGTATAATAAACAAAAACAATAAAAGAGAAGTTTGACTCTGTGACAGGATCAACCGGAGGATATTGACAAGAATTAAACTCAACCCACCCCATTTTACGATAGTGTTTGACAAGAATCAACTCGTAACCTAGTATGAACTAAAACTGCAGACATCCTGGGAATGTCTAGTTAACACATGCAGGAACATCATTAAGAATGGAAAATATTCCTGTATATATTAATATAAAGTGCCAAAATCCCCAATCACACAACTTATTCCCCATAAAGGGTAAATTAAAAAGAAAAAAAAAAGAACAAATTTGAAGTAAAAAACACAGGAGAGTTTCTCATCTCAAATCCAATCACTTCAGCTTAGCTTAACTCTTTCTTCCAATCCCAAGCCTGGTGCGGAAATCGTCCTCCATAAGAGGAATCCCATCGCGCAACTTCACCTTCGGTTCCCAGCCAAGCAACTCCTTCGCCTTCGTGATGTCTGGCTTTCTCTGTCGAGGATCATCCGGGTGGTTCTCCACCGTCACAATTTTCACGTCCGAATTAATCATCTGCGCCCAGAAAAAGGGTAAAAACATTGCAGGGTAAGTAATCTAACAAAAATGGCGTTCGTTCTAAAGAGAGGAAAGCGTGTGGGGTCTGACAAGTTCGGATCTTTACCTCTTTCACAGTATCAGCCAGTTCGAGCATTGTGAATTCACCTGGATTCCCAATGTTAATAGGTCCCGTGTTGTCTCCCTCCATGAGCCGAATAAGGCCATCAACCTTCACCAACGAGACAAGTCAAAAAAAAAAAAAAAAAATTGAACGTTTTGATCTATAACTTGTTTTAAGCGAGTAAAGAATTGTGATTTGCAGCATTACCATGTCAGAAACATAGCAAAAGCTACGGGTTTGTGTCCCGGCAGTTGGACCGTCAAGGGCTCATCACTAACCAGAGTTCGAAAGTAAACAGGTGTTAAGAGCGAGTTGAAAAAAACATAATTAAGTTTCAACAAGAGCCAATATTTTACCGAATTGCCCTGAGCAATGAAATTGCTGACAACACGGCCATCATCAATGTTCATCCGAGGGTCCATAAGTATTTGAAGATTCTAGCAATTCGGATTTCTGGCAATGCAAAAAGAAAGAAAAGAAATCGATTGAAAAAAACAACAATAAAATCCAATGATTCTCGGTGGAATAAAATGACAAAAGTGTTACCAATTCCGTGCTGCCTATGATAATCAAACATCAATGTTTCCGCGACTCGTTTTCCCTCATCGTAACAGCTCCTTACTCCTGAAACGCAAACATAGGATGTTTCGCCTCGTGAAAATTCACAAGCCAAGAGTTGTGATTAAATAATTCCGGAACCCAAACGGGAACTAGTTTATTACCAATCGGGTTAACATTGCCCCAATAGCTCTCGTCCTGAGGGTGCACGAGAGGATCTCCATAAAACCTCAGAAGTCGAAGTGAGCAGAATCCTATTGCATAGTATAAAATGTTGAAAAAATAAATCATATAATAGGAAATATATACTTAGTGATAAAAAATTTAACCCTTGCACCCGACTCTCTTGGCAAGTCCCACACATGTTCAATGTCCCAATAACATTTGTCTTAATTGTCTGCGAGTGATACATCAAAACAATCCAAATAAGCAAAGTAATTGTCACAAATATTTCCAAAGTGGCATAAAACTAAATTCCTCTTTCATCGATCCTCCAATATGCAAGAGTAACTCACGGGATTTTATTCATAGAAACAAAAACATAAAGATTTCTAACCTTCACGGATTATACTTGTAAAAATTGGGGAAGCAGACAAGCAAGATGATAAATTTGGTCAACTTCAATCAACAATGGCTCCGTGACATCTGAACAAGGATAGAGAACATAACATAGGATAAGATTTCTAGGACTCCACCAAAAGTGCAAACCGTACTTAGAAGATCAGATAGAGAGAGGTAAAGAGCGTGATACCATGACGTATGAGCTCAAATCTCGGATGTCCCATCCACTGCTTGAGGTTATCCTTCGATCCCGTAAAATAGTTATCCACAACAATCACCTCGTTCTCTCGTTTTCCATGAGCTTGTCTACAAGGTGAGACCCAATGAAACCAGCACCACCAGTAACCAAAATTCTCATGTTCGCCTGTCCATTCAAATCCCGAGAAATAAAGGTATCCATTCATTCATTCAGAGCAATCAAAACCAGAAACCAAAACAAATATCTCCCACTACAGTACACTTTAACTCATCACCATAGCTTAAAGCACTATTATACC
>VALG01001974.1:0-27541 GCA_009835305.1 Ipomoea purpurea
TTGAAATCTCAATCATGGTTCTTTCTCTTAGAAGGGCATCATTACGGGCCGCACTCGGGGGCTCGCCTAGATAGGCTTTTCACAGTTATGTTTAACGTCATGTTCATCTCATGCCTTCTCTAAATAGTTTTATCACCTTGGGCTCGATCGGTTTAATTGCCTCAGAATTAACTTCGCTCTCGACTTCCTAACCAGGTGTCTACACGTATACAGAATAAAAATAAAGATACATATCTAAAAACAGCTACACGCTAACTTCACTTTCTGACTAAAATATAACCAATGCTGACACGCAATGATCGGTAAAGTATTTATACTCAGATCTAGGCCATTCGTATCCTAAATCTATACACCAATATTACGGTAAAAAGGATTTAGAGAACTTAAAAATCATTGGCGGCCTCGTTCGGGTGCATGACAGCGATAAAGGGGGGCATAGGCATCCGCCGGGCGATTATTCACGTAGGCGCTGAGGCCCGTCAGGTGAGAAGATGATGTGGGAAGGGGAGAGAGACAAAAAAGAGCCAGAACAGACAAAACACAAAGTATAAGGAGTTGGAGTACAGGAAGTGCAAAACTGACTAACGAGAAGATCCTCTCGCTTGAAAAAGGATCGCTCGAGACGTTGCTCGGGGTTGTTTTGGGCTGTCGCCCGTCTCGGTTTGTTTCTGTCTGGGGGCTGGTACGCCTGTATAAAGTTTGGTATCACACTCAAACGGTTCTTGAACGAGGGGGAAGACCTTTGGTAGTTTGCTCGGCGGTCTCCTATAAATTTATATTATTGAAAATCACACACACACACAGCTCGGTGTGTATTATCCAGGGTACAATATACGCAGGGGGGTTCGGGCGAAGAAACGTCTACTACTGATGAAGACTATCAAAAAAAATAAAAAATAGTGTTGGCCACACTGGATGCAATCAAGGAACGATTTCGGGAAGTACAGTCCTCTGTAAAAATTGCCCTTGGCGTTGCCTTCTCGTTTTTTTTGAAAGGTGTTTATCACAGAACTCAACACACCTCATAAAATATAGTTTCGTCGCTCCGGTGAGCTGAGTAAAGCGAGAAACAACGAGAAAACTTCCCTTGAGCTTCCTACTCTTTTGTGACAGACTGAAGGGAAGATAGAGTGGGAAGCTTTTCTTACTATCCTCATGTATACGGGCAGACAAAACGACAAGGGTATCGCGTTGACCTCGCGAATGGCCATTTATGGGGTAGTATGGTGGTCCAGGTTCTGGAGAGTCTTGGATTGGGCCTCCGTGCTTTGGACGGAGAACGGGCTTATGGATTTAATAAAGTTCAGATGTTCGGCGCAGATTATAATAAGTCCATCTTCACCCTGGTTTTTAAGTGAGAGAGCAAACACATTCGCGCTTCACTCCTTCTCTCCATTGCGTAAGATGCTGACTTTTCCGGAAGCTCTGTGCAGTTACGGGCCACAAATTGCTATAATCGCTGAATATATATATCAAGCGAATGTCGGCGGCGACTCGTCTCTGTAAATAACCGTCACCTTATATGACGAGTGCCTCGCGTCACTCACAGGAGAAAGGCTGGCGTCCGGCGAGCGGCTCGCGTTCTGCTGCGGGATAACGAAGCAAAGTACAACTGCTCGCTGGTGACTGACTTCTAGAGGTACAACTCCCGCTGTGTCCTAACGTTCTTGCTGATCCCGTTCTCATGTTATCAAGGATTTGTTCTAAGCGTGCGCTAACGGAGCAATTAAATATGACTCCTTTGCGTCTAAGAAGAGGGCTGCGCTTTTAGTTGCGGCCGTTACTAGGAGTCATATAAGACCCTCTGGTGTAGATGTGTGATTGGAGATTTGGTTAACATGGGAATGTTGGTGCTCCTCGGTCCTCATATCGCCCGAAGCTTATACATAATTTTTTAGTACTTTAAATTATAATTGAAGTTGAAAATTAAGATTTAGTAAATTTCTGTTTTGCGGGGGTTGGGTAAAAAATACAACCCCCCTTTCTCATCAGAAAAGCACAACGCCGCTCTGTTTGATAGGAACTATTAGCTTTCGCTTCACACTCCATCAACTTAGGGAAGAGACACTTGACAAAACTACAGTTGTCTCTACGGAAACATAGTATGCTTCAGGACGATATTACCTCAGAGGTTACTATCTTATCCAACTGTTCATATCACTCGGTTTAGGAAAAAGAAGTAAACATATGGAAAACAATATTTAGAGATTTAAACTGTTGAATTTTATTTACACTCTTTATGTGCCATTCGTATTATATGTAGTTCCGTCACTTCCGTCCGGGGTAGACGGAAGTGAAGAAATATAATTGTCGTTTAAATTTCCTGGGTTTTGGCTGCCCGTGTATTGCCTAGTATATGCTTGGTATTTTGGAGAGTGTGTTAACGCAACACGAAAATAAAATTACGTCGGCCTTCGCGCCTATAAATATACTACACTCTATTATATACTTCTCATCATGAGTCTAGTACACTACCCCTTTCCAAAGTACACACATATGGGTTCGCTTTGAACGAAATTTACGGCATGTTATTCGCAATGGGGTCGGGATATCTTTTTGTGTCGCTCCTCGCTTCTAAGTCTCACGCGGGCACCTGACGAGCACACCACACTGAAAAGTGTTCCCGTACATCCATTCTCGCCACGTCCAATTGGCCTGGTGATGTCTGGTACCTTTTACATAAGCTTCTCCGTGTTACACAATAGAATATAAAAATGCTATTCCCGGTTAAGTCTGATATCACCAGAGCTCAACCAGGGTTACTCGTTGTTATAGATGGAAGTCTTCTTCGGTCCTAGGTGGTGTGGAACTGACATAGCTTAATGCGTTACACGTTTAATGAATCTTGTTGTCAAAGGATCCTCACACCTGTCAGTGCCGCTGTGAGGGCCGTAACACATACCTGAGTTAGCCTAGAGTTACAATACCCGCCTTGTTAGCCATTCTTCGAGCGGCCACCACATTGTGCTAAGTTTCCTACTGAGTAGTATAAAAAGATTCTTTTGGAAAAATCGTGGAGAGCATATGAGATTCAGGGTTGCTAATCTTGAGGATAATGGAATCAAAACTTACTGACGCACGTATTATCTATAAAAATTCAAATCTCCGTTGTGATAGATGAGGATTAATAGTAATTACACTTCTAATGAATTGAGTTGCATAAAAATATTTTAATACGTCTCAGCTCTTGCCCTGCACGTTTGCTTTAGTGTGAGCGCTTATCTTTAAGGTGAGCTCCCTAGCATATCGATTCTTGTATCCCCGCCTTCCTCGGTTTTGACTCCCTGTGAGTTGGCTTCCCGCTTCTCCTCGATTCATATTATATTATTGTGCTTCCGGTATAGTATTATATTATGAGCTCAGTTATGTGCACGTCGTTTTTTTTGACTTGATACTCTGCCACAGTCGGTTGTTTTGCGTATCTCAGATCGCTCTAGAAGATAAGTGTGCTGTGTGGAGGTGAGAGCTCTGTCCCTCTGGACTTAGCCTGATACTTTCTCAGCAACATTCATGTAACTCCTCTCCTGTAACACTTAACTTCGCCGCTGGATTATCATCTCTCCAGCTACGGTTGGGTTAAGCGCTGAAGGGCGCCGCCTTTACACGAAACTGTTTAAGGTGCGCTTTCATGCTTGGGCGTGTTCAGAGATCTCTCTTCTGACCCCACCCTCCGGGGCTCAGCTGGTCATTTACAGGGACAGATTAAGAGTCAGCCTCCTCGCGGTATCTGAATGTGTCAACCGTTTCGTGAGAGGTCACGACGTGTTAATATATTGTGGAGAGTTAGGCATGTCTTCACATACACGCCGCTCGTCGTTTTTTTTGTACGCAGAATATTTCTTATATCACTGATGCTCAACACCCCCGAAGCTGTCCCTAAGCACAAGTTGCGTACGTGCGCACCCGACGTTGCGGTACCAGAACATCCCAGGTGAGCACGTAGGCACCTTATCTGCTCACGCCTCACCTCCACGTGAGTCTCTCCCTTACTCTGTCTAGATTAGTGCCTATATTCAGTGTTTGAGACTTTGTATTCAGACAATTTGGCGAGATGAGTCTCCCCGTTCTCGTTATGAGAGTTTGAGTTGCTGTAAGAAATAGATTTTAATTTTAGAAAACGTTTGTTATTCAAGTTTTGTAACATGACTTGGCGCGCGCCTCACACTCACACTTAAAGTTGACCCTACAGTGACGTGGTTTAATGTTGCACTAACTGGTCGTCGGCTTGGTCACAGCTCCCCTGCGGGCGTTACAGTCCGTGTTTGGTGTTGTATTTTATGAATGCGCAGACTTGACAATCACCTTGAGTGTCGGTCGTCTTGCTCCGACGCCGCACGTTCCTCACGTGTGGCGTCGTGGACCTTCACAGACGCACACACAGCTTGTGCGGCGGTCTGTGCTCAACGGGTGTATCTTTCGGACTCGTCTGCGTGTTTCCACGGTCCAGACATCATTATTGCAGTTTATTTTGGGGCGACCCAGCCCTACGTACACGTACGCCCTGGGTGGAGCGGCACGCGACTCTTAACACGTGCAACCTCGGTGGCGGAGCTTCGGGCTCCCAGCTGCTAATTTGATCTACACCAGGTGTTTGACGGATTACTTGAGTTTGGACCATCTGCCTCTCGGCTCCTCTGAGTGTCTTGGCTACTGAGGGCGACAGCTCTCCGGAGGTTCCTCATCGGAACTCATAGACACCAAGCGCCAACCACGCCCCTTGAGTGGGTGAACTGTATTCCCGGATAGTTGGTGAGCGCCAAGCGGGTGTAGGGGCGGGTTTCTCGCTAATGACACCTCAGCAACACACAACGAGTTCCGAGATGGACAGACAGTTTTAGAGTTGTCGTCGGTGGCGTAGGGTGTAGCTTGTAATCAGCACTCGGATGTTTCTAATTTATTGGCAGAGAGGCTTAAGTTCTCTCGATATTCTCCTCGCCGTGCTCAACATGTACATTGTCAGCGGAGCGAGCAATCCGGCCTACGGGGCGCGTGGTCCCTGGAGACTCCTGACGTGCCATCGTCAGAGGCCCACCAACAGCAACCGAATTAGCATCTACATCACCACATTCGGAACGTAAAGGTCCAAAGACGCGATGGACAGATAGGAGCTTGTTTCTAGTTGTGCTTGACGCGGAGTTGCCCTGCAAGTCTACACAGTACATCCCGCGGCTACGATTCGAATGAATACATTTGAAGCTAGCTCTAGTCTCTGCTTCACCCTTTGGTGTGCGAGCTTGGTCTCGCGCTCAGAGTCGTGCTTCGGGGAGTGTTGTGCTCGACAGCACAATCAGACACCGCGGTAGATTTTGGTATGGGATCTAACTAAAAATAATTGCGGGGCTTTCTCCTCGTGTCGGGCCTTCTCTCACTCCTCCACCGCGGAACATTAGGCGTTGACCTGAGAGAGGTCTCGAGCCCTCCCACATTGTGCGGCGACGTGGGCATAGGTCGTGTGATTCAATAGGTTTAATTATCCTCATCTGATAGTGAACATAAAACGAAGTGAGCCCAAGTTGTACGGTGAGGGGATGTGACGTTAAATAGGGCAAGTAGGAGTGAGTATTCCAATGGTGTCGTTCCTGATCGCCGCGAGAGCAGCTATGTCTGGTCTGTGACGACTACCGGCTTGCGCGGATGGTGAACGTGGACGGTTTGATATCCGAGTTGCGGAGATATCTCTGAAGTCGTTCCATCTTGGCGTGCCCGCCGCGGCTGGTCTTTCCGCCCTTACGGGCCGCGTAGCGTGAGAATTGGAAGTCGGTCGGAGGTTGTGGTGGTCGTGTAAAAGTTAAGTGATCGATACCTGCTCCGAACTGGAGAACGAGCAAGTCAGATAGGAAAGTATGTGTTTAGACTAAACAGGCTTTCTTCGCGATCCTGCTGCAGCGCCGACAGAGACTTGGCTTGGGTCGCCCTGCCGTTGAAGTATCTGATAGATAATGTGTACATACGTACATGGCTTCGTTGTGAGTCTAGTTTTAAAGATCTTTCCTAAAATTTGCGTTCGAGACGCATGTCGTTCTCGCGCATCGGGTAGTTTTGTTGGCGTCAGGTTGTCTGATGCTTAGTCAAAGAGTAGCCCGGTATCACACTTAGAATCGATCACGCGCCTCGTCGCCGGTGCCTGGCCGGGAGAGGTCACGATGTCGTGTCAAGTAGCAATAGTAAACCTTGTGTAGAGAGGGCCGGGCGCGCCCCTTACGATTGCCCCTCTCATCTGCAATTTTAGTACAGTTCAGTCACTGATGTCGATCGCACGACGTCGCCTCGACGTCTCGTATTCTCGTGTATCGCACCTAACCGGTTTACATCTCCAAGAGCGTCGACGGCTTCAGGACGGTCACCTGATCGGTTCTGTGCGGCGGCGCTGTCGTCAACGTGTGCGTTGGTCATCATGGTGCTGCGAAAAATCATGAGGCGCCGTCCGTTCTGCACAGACAATGTCATAATTGTCTCCACGCGTTCAGCATGAGCTATATGTAGATTTAAAGTTCTTGTATCGAGGCTAACACTATACACACGGTGTGTGACCGTTCAAAAAAAATAAAACACACTTGCTAGATCACTTTCCGATACAGTGATACTGTCTCATAATGTTGATATGACCCGATGATCACTTTCACTTCACCTCGGAACAAAAGTTCTTAATTCTGCCTTCCTACCTGTTGGACAACACTCACATCCTCACACACCGTCTCTTGCATGATGCGTGAGGACTGCTTTAGTATACTAATATTGGCTCAGTACGTTCTGCGCTCGAAGGAGAGACTCTTGTGTACCACAGAAATGCTGTGCCGTATGATTTTTGGCATGATCACGTCAGGCATATCAGGCCCGCCCTTCGCGTGAGAGCGCTGTATACCAATAAACACATCTATTCCTGCACTCTCTTCTAACTTCGTAGTTTGGCTTAGAGATAAGGCAATCATTAAAACCACATAAGTGTGGTTGACGAGAGACATTGAGGACGATTTTCAGGATTGCACTTATCCTGGTGGTGGCTGGCATTAGACGGAGGCTTCCCCTTCGTCACACAGAGCCTCGTAGTCGTCGTCCCTTCCCCTGTGTATAAAGGAGGGAAAGTTATCGTTTCCTACTTCAAAAGAGTCAATCCATCCATGGGCTCGGTCGCGTCTGGTAATGGACGTATAAGCTGCGGGTATTCCACTTCCTCTTCACTATCTCAACTCATAGAGATTAACTTTATGAAAGGGAGGAAGCACTACGTTTGATGCCGTGCGACACGGTCATATTATCTCAGCATCTCCTCAGAGAATAACTTTCTTGTTCTACGGTTGGCCTCTGGAACGATATTGTAAATGCCTTTGGGCTGGAGAACGGCTCCCCGCCGTCGGGTTGTGGCCGGTTGTTTATCAGTTCCGCATACTTCTGCGCGCTGTTCGTCTCTGGTTACCTGTTGGGATCAGGTCGTGACACATCAAGTCTGTTCCTTAATTTAGAAGACATTTCCAGGTGCGTCCAGCACCAAGACCGAATTCTGTCATCGAGTTTCTTAAGGGAACCTGCAAGACGTTATACCTTTACAGGTTCACCTCACACGTCACACTATTATTAATGTACTATAGCAGAAGGACTGTAGACGTCTCAATATGTTTCCATAAGGGCCACCGTCGGGAGGCCTATTATACGTATACAATTATCAACGTCGTGGACTTTATTATGAGTGGACTTAATCTGTGACAACAGCAAACTCTAATGTCACTTTATTTAGAGTCGGTCGTTTTATATTTCTTCTCGGCGGATAGTGAGGATCGCTCCGTTCAGAATTACAGCCGGCATTCTGTGATACGATCATACCCAGTTACAACGAACTGATAGCGCAGCGTAGAGTGCTCGACGGGATAGTCAATATGTTTATATTCGGATTAAACTGGTTAAATTCTCACTATGTTGCCTCGCAGTTCTTTTGGGTTCGGGGGGAGTATCAGTAGAGGATAGCCAAGGGCAAGCGACCATATCTGCAGGTGGGCGGTGAATCAACGGATAGGCACATGACGCTATTATACTCTATTGAACATTCAGGCAATGGAGTCAATTAGGCGGTTGATGCACACATGCAGTATAAGTAACTACAGTTAGCCGCCTTCGCTCTTTATATTCGTGCAGTTATGGGCTGGGTTGGTAGGTGCTCTGGAGAAAAAGATCTTAGTTGGTTGGCTCGGATGTCATGTCATGAGAGTAATTAGAGATATTCTGATCGGATCTCAGAGACGGAAAATAATCTCTGCGCATCTAGCTAAACCTCGCTCTCGGGTGTCTCGCGGCTGGCCAATAAATACACATATCTCGTCGGGCTCTGGCTATGGCATTTCACACGGTTGCCCGGAAGTAATTGGGCTCCTAAGGAGATAGTGATAGCCTTCTTGTAGTGTTGGTCGAGGAGCGCGCCTACAAGTATCACTTGCTTGTCTGTTAGTCATCAGCGCCTCTGTCGGATTATATTAGTAACTTGAGTATCGCGGGTTAACATTCTATTGTTCAATTTTCCTATCGTGTCTGGGGCTTTTTAAGGCGAATTACAATTGGTAAATATTGGTCTTTCCCCGCGTTTTCTCTCACGTCCTGCGAGCGCGCTTCATCATCCTCTGCGTGGATGTCTATTCAGTATCCTTGACCTTTTTTGGTCGCCCTCTGCACACTGTCGCATGCCTTCCGTTGCACATGATCGGTGAACCATGTTGTGTCAAGGACTTCGCGCGAACGGTTAGTGGTTACTGCCCCGATGTGGCAGCACTTCCCCTGGGTAGCTTCTCAGTAAATATCACTAGCCGAGGAGCACAATATCGAGTCTACAGGGTTAAAGTATATTACGTGACCTGTTGCTGTCTTTTGTTTCGAACAAGACAGTGTCTGCGCTGCAGATCCGTAATATTTATAGATTTTCTCCTATCTTTCGTGAGAGTATGCTGATCCGAGCCTACTGTCAGTCGGGCACTCGTTCACCCCTCCACAAATCGGTCGTGCGGTCAGCGTCGTCGGGGTATTGAACAAGCCGTCACGAGGAGAGAGTACGACTCGGAGCTAGACCGCCCATATATGCACCGTTCTCAGAGACAGAGGGATTAGGCTCGGGAAAATTAGCTGACGTTTCGGCGTCTTTCCTCTTTATTACGCACTTCTCGAACACGTTCCATAATTCAGGCCCGGGTCTTCGGGTGATGCAGACTCTGCTGGTAGACGTACGCGTGCACACTTGCGCTCTCACTATTAATTGTTGCTGTTGGTGTATATCCTTAGTCCGATTCCCGTGACCACTTGCGCGTTATTTGTGAAATCAAGCACCCACGTGTCACGTTTATCATGCCTGCACGTGGCAGGTTGTGCTGGGCGTCCCGCAATCGTGCGATCGCCCCCTCTCTATCAACTTGTTTCGAGCTCGTGATGTGCCTTTTGACTAATATAGGAGGCGTGGATTTGGTGGCTCGTTTACAAATGCCACCCTTTCTTCGGGTGCGGTCTGGCCTAGCTAGACGAGTGTACCGACGGGTAGTGATTCCACAGAGTGGTGAGGTCGTCTGCCGTGTGATGCAACTTTCTTCCGCGTTCGTTGGCCCCGTCTTTAGTGATGTCAATCCGCCGTAACTTGTTAAAAAAATGGAAGAAAATTAACTTGACTTTATCGAACGGCTGAAACTGCTCTGCATGTGTGGGACTTTTCTTGAACGAGCGGACACCGACAGAGAATAGCGTGGCTTTACGACACACCGCTGCAGAGTTTTCTCGCTTAACAACGCTTAATCCGTGGAGCAAGCCCTTAACAGCTTTTCCCTTATTATCAATATCGGAGAGTCCGTGGAGTGACACAGCCTGCCTTTCAGATAAGGCGTGAGAAGATTAGTCGTTTCGCCTTTGGTGCTGGAAGAGCGCCTACATTCCGGAGTCGCGAGGGCACCTGTCCTGGAACGCAAACAAGGGGCCAGCGTGCAGAGAGTTGCATCATTCGAGACCGATCGTGTCCAGGACCATCAGATCATAAGTAAAAAGTGATAGGAAATAGAAAAAGTTTTTTTTAGGATAAACCACACAACGCTGGATAGGCACCCACAACACTGACTCTTCACGAATTGATCCCTAAAATAAATTTTAGGTGGTAGGCAAACTTACAATAATCTCTTAAAGAACGCACGTCGGTCAACTGATTATCACACGTTTAGGATGTTTGTTTTATAGATGGCGCAATTCGTGACGGATGGAGGTTTCGAACTATGAGCTTCGTAGCGAGGCAGCTGCTCGCTCGCACTCCCTGTACCAAGCTTGCGTGCTATTGGGTTTGCGCGAGTCCACCACGATTTAAATTGCATTTGTGAGGGGGTGAGAACAGGATGGATCAAAAGACGCTGCAGATCACGGTGACAGTTGCATGTGGACGGTGACGTGGACCACTGAACTGCAGTCATTCTCACTCGGATCGGTTCATTGCGACGGCTTAATGAGAGGAGGGCGAGTCACACACGCGGATGCGCATTGGTGAATGCACTGCGGCAACGATCACGTAACATCTCAATCGGACAACGTTGGAGTGCGCGCGCGCGCTGGTTGGCGTACTTCCGGCTCTGTGTGCGCTCAGAGGGAACACGTGAGGGCCTGTGTGAGCTGAGATACACGATTATCGTCGCCGATGTTTGACTGGTCCCGAAGGGGTAGCTGTCATGTTTAAGTACCAGGGCGTAGTTCCCCCGTAACCGTGGCTGCAAAAGCCAGTGAAATTATGCTGGTCCTGCCGGCTAACCACACTACTCGGTGAGTGGATGAGACACCGAAGCCAGACCCTAAATCGGTCTTTTTCGGGTTGCGTGCGGCTCCTGTCGGGCGCCGTGTGTGGGTATTCATCTCGTGTGGCTGGGGGCGCGAAACCCGTTGTCCACTCTGTGGTAAGGACGACGCTGCTTATAGCTCCGTTAGAGTCTAAATACGAGTGAGTGTGTATCGGAGTGATTCCTGAGTACGCTTATGAGTGTATAGTGGTGGCGACGCTCTTCGCCCGTCTCGGATGCGGGGTATTCGTTATTACCGCGTTAATTTCTGACAGCAAAAGAAGAGGCTTGGTGGCTTAGAGCGTGCGTATCTCAGTCGGGTACTGTGCGACGGACTGCTTCGCTGACTCGGGTGGCGTTACAGACACACACACACAAAACACTAACATTAATATACAACAAACCTGGTATGATCAAAGAAATCTCTGGAAGATAGAGGGAGACCGGGTGAGAGTGATCATGAGAGGAGGATCGGGCCCAGGGCTACGACGCTGGATCTGCACTCTAGATGGGGCATCTTCTTTTGGTTCTTCGTCTGCCTGGCTCTGCGGGTTCCCCGGTCATGCTTCGTTCTTTCAGTATTGACAAATTATAGAGACACACTCTCTTCATCTCACCCCCGGATGTTGGATCGATTTCAATAAGCTAGCAAGCGGTGATGTTCTAAGTTTGTAGTCACAACATCCGCTCGGCTTGTGCTCCCCTCCCTGCGACAACTCGCTCCTCCCTCACAACGTACACCCCCTGGTGGCGTTCGCGGCGCCTCTAAAAGGAGAAAATGTGCGGTGAGCCCGTGCGCATAATCAGCAATCTGCTGCGTATGGGCGCTAGAGCATGTTCCGTGTTTGCTGCTCGAATTGTGGTACGCTGGACTGCTCAGGTGTGACTGGCGGGCGTTACGAGGTGTGCAATCGTTAGTGGTTTTACGTTGTCCCTTTTCGCTAACTCTGCGTACTACTTTATTACGGACCGCGACTGCGGGTGGCCTGATTTCACTGTGGCAGCTCTTTCTGTGGGTGATAACTGTGGTCTCACGTGCTCCTGGGAGTTCTGTGAGAGTGTGAACCGCAGTACTGCTTTGTTTTTTGAGACGTCGTAGACTGCGACACATGAGCTCAGGTTACTTTGTTACGTGAGGGCGTTTAGCTGGATTGCGGCCCAGGTATTCGAGGCCTCTCCGGGACGTCGGTGGTGTGCTTCAGGGGGAATACTTTATTTTTTTTTGTATATAACTTATACAGTTGTCATCATGAAGAAAAAGCAGAGGCTCTTGACGAGGTGGGGGATCGCACGAATAGCGTCACAAAAAGAGCGATCGGTTGTTGTTCCGGTGCGCCTCGACGGAGCCGTTTATATGTCGCGGTCACAGAGAGAGATACCACGACGTAGCGCACTTCGTCAAGAGCTTCCTAGGATAATCACCAGTGCTAGACTCCTGGCCTGGCCTGTCAATGGACAGCGGGCGCTGTAATAGCTGGAGAATAGTTCATATAAGGGACGGTTAGAGTAAGCAGCGGATGGAGGCGAGGGAGTGTCCCGTTCGCCTCGGTGTTCGGGGCCTGTGCTCGGGCTAGGTACGCGGGCAGAAGGGGGTCTCGCGTTGACAGGCGGGGTGGCTTGGTCTAGACTTTCATATGTGTCTGGGCGGTTATCCGGAAGCGAGTTGGATAAACTCGGCCCTGGTCCTGTGCTCGGGCATAGCTTGTGAGATTGAGCGGTTAACGAAACAACTTGCGTGGTCCTGCGAGCTTGCCTGCCATCTGATGTTTTTAATGAACGGTGTTGACACGTTGTCCTCTCTGTTGCGTCCCACGCGGTCCTCTTGAGAAAGCGGCGTCAATATGTCTACTTTTAATCAAATCACTAATAGGGGGGAGCGCGTCTTATACTTATTCCCCCCCGTTTTTTTGGTTTAGATTATTTGTTATATTGGCTTGCCCTCCGCTTCGATATAGCTTTGTCTTCATATGACCACAGACGGGTGTCCTTGTCGTAGACCTGCAGTATATACCATGTGGTTCTGGCCTGCTATATAGCCGGGTTAAGTGCCCACGTCATAATAAAATTAATAGAGAGCGACAGGGGCGCAGCGGCAGAGAAGTGCCACGGCTGCACACCGACAGGCAGTGGATTGGCCTCCTCTCCAAACACTATCTACCACCACGACCTCCGTATTACGGCAGTCGAGGCCCACTCACTGACAGGCGTATATATAGCTATTGCTTCGGGTGCTGATGAAGTGACCAATGAAGATGAGAGGGAAATATTATAGGTCGTTTTCGATATAATTCCTACCATTGCACGATCCTTTACCCATTTCGCCTCACTATCTACTGTTCACTTCGGGAACCGGCACGTTCTCCACTACTCCTCTTAGACGCAACGACGCAACAACCTCGTGTGGTAGCTATATACATAGATACCAAGTAGATGCTTTGAGATATTATATGATATATTCCTCCGGGGCCGCCGGGGGGCGCTCATGGTCACCTCCAGCGCGTGCGTGCTCTATCTAGTAACTGCCCATTCCCACTTCGCTACAGAATATAGATAAGAGAGAGATTAGATACCTACGCCTCTTAATCCCGCACCACCGCACCCTCACGCTCCCACACCGCTAGTCTTCACACCACGCACCTCAACATAAAGATAACACTAGTCTGAAATACCAATGGTTACAGGATGCTTTCTTAGCGGGTTATCCTGTTATCGGCGCGCGCCCGGCTGGAGTTGGTCGGTCTGTCGCGCGCCCGCATAAGGTCTCGCTCCACTGTGCACTCGTGGCGCGGTGTACTTATAGGAACTTCCTTCCTGTGGCGCTTATCAGGGCATCTACAAGATATATTTCTCTATTTGTTCGAGATTGTTGTACACACCTACATCAATTCTCTCTTTAGAAGGAGTACTCTGGCACGGCTCGGTGCGCTTCAGAACCAGCTAGAGCCCTCTAAGAGTAAAGGTTGGTGTGATCCAGCAGCGGGCCGCTGCACTTTCTCTACTCATTCAGGATGTCATTGTCCTATTAATATGCACACAAAGTCTGAGCTCGAGGATCATACTGGAGATATGTACAAAAGACGAAATTCCGCGGTAATAACACACCTTTATTCGGGGTCCGTATGAATAGAGTCACAGGGCTACAGAGTATGAAATTTGTAAAAATGATTACTCACACTGAAGTAGTTCTCAGCACGGCTTTTAGCTCACCTTAATGACCCACGAAATTTCATGAAGATGATCTATAACTGCGGAAAACCACCGCTCTCACGAGATATTAATATGAATTGTGGGCTCTCTTGGGTGGAGGACAAGGGGCGGGTATTATGGGCCGAGGCCCCTGCGTTTCCGGTTCTTCCAGGATGCGCCCGTAGTGATTGCTTAGCGAAACAGGAACTGTGTGGGGCAGGGGCCACGAGCAAATAAATAAGCGCTAAGATATAGACATATAGTCCGGTGCGCGGCTCTCACACCGTACAGAAGAGTAAGGAACGCAGCGGCTCGGTACCAATTCGACACAGGAGAAGAAAATTTTGCAGAAAACGCGATGCTTGATGAGTCTTTGTTGTTTTTCTTGGTGTCTGGTTGCTTGGTTTTTCCTTTCTTACCTGTGAAAATTACCTCTTATGGATTAATTATCCCGCTTTGAAGGCGAAACATTCTTCTATGGCTGCAGCTCTCGGTTAAATTTACCTAGGGTCACAAACTAATTAAGGACTAGACGCTCCTGCTTTTCTTCACGTACCTAATGTTTCAGGGCTTCGTCGTATCATCGAACTCTCAATCGTATCGAAACCACCTAAAGTAAACATATAAAAAGTGTGCGCATGATAAGAGAACATAATGATAAAATCTTCTTTTTTGAAAAGTGATTTATGACGCATCGAAACTAATATTGCTACTCACATAACTATACGCTTGCTGGGCTCTGCCTCACGGTCAGTACGCTAATAATTAACACACTAGAGATATGCTCTCAGTCTCATGGTGCCTTCGGTTCTGCGGATATGATGAAATACGGAGTCTCGAATGATTTAGGATTCATGCGTGTCATATAGCTCACGCCCATCGACGAATCTATTATTATTCCCCGCCACCGGGAATCGTATCTCAGAGTTAGGAGTCAGTCCTGTGCGAGAGGAGTCTTCCTCCTGAGTCGTTACATTTCGTAAATTGGATTGGCGGTCAATCAAGTGCTCAACGGGGTTTCCTACTCGCTCAGATATAATAACTCGACTCATAGTCCTGCCTCTATTTGTAGATCTCAGAGGAGATGATTTACACGTCTCGTACAGGTCTCGCCCCTCCTGGTCAAGATGCACCTGGCGCGCGCGGTGCCGCGGCCGCGGCACGGAACTGCGCGCTGTCACTCGCACTTCACCCACTTTAAGAAAGAGACTCCGCGGCATACACAGATTATGCCGACTCGATTCGTCAATATCACAACGGGCTCATGTACACAGGACAGGTCCGCTCCCCAATCATCAGAGAAAACTCGCTTGGTTACTGGGTAGCTACCAGGAAAAAAATGTGTTGACTATTTAGTAAATTTTGTCGTTCGTGCAGACTCTGTTGCTGCATTTCCTTTATTTCATTACCGATAAACTCTCTCAGTGCTGGTACCGGAAATTAGGAATGGATCACGTCTGAGGATCCAAATAGTGTCTACGCTTATAAGTTCCTTCTTATAAGCTCGAACTCTGCGTTATATACCCTGTCTGTTTTATCACTTATTGTGCCTCTCACTTATTATGAAGGAAGTTGACACCGGTTTCCATTTTTTCTTTCTTTCCTTTACGGCGGAGTCTTAAATTAATATGTATTCTGCTTTCGCAGTTCTGGTATCTTCAGGCCGATATCTTAAGTTTTAGTTGAAATGGCGGCCTTTCCCGTCCGTTTTGGTAGGGAGGAAAACATTACACACTCCTGCCGGCATTATTTACACGCGGGTGTGGCCGACGAGGAGGGAGGTAACAGGCCTGTCGGGCTCTTGCAACCAACATCTCTAAGTAAGCTATTATATTTTATGCGCGCGAGGAGACATATTGGGCCGGTCCTGACCGACAAATATGACTGGCCGCTTGTCTAGCGCATAACCACAGATCTGGAACACTCGGCTCGGCGATTCACGTTATTACTCGAGGCTGGGCTGTCCTTGGTTATCATCACGCTGTAGTGGCAATATAGCACACGGTGAGAATTTCCTATGGTCGGTACTTATAATATCCTCACACGAGCTTGCTTAAGGACTTATACATTCTCCACCTACGCTGGTACTACATTTAATCATCTGACTCACTAGGGGTGGCGTGAGTCGAGGAGATCTGGACACACACAATGCACTGCACGCTCGATAATCGCCGGTCTCTTTTATATATTTTCGCTTCACTGCTCCGCGGGCACCCGTGCGGGTCACTATCTATTCTCCTGGGTTTTATATCTCTTCAAGAACACAACCTACTCACACAGAGAGATGGCTTATAAATAATATATTATCGCAGAGCTGTGGAAGCTTCGACTTGCGAGCGACGCACGCCAGCGTATATATTTGGGGGTCACACGCTCGGAGGAGCGGAGCCCTCCTCTTTTAAAAATTAGCATCTTATCCCTTAAGCTACACTGCTCCTGTCTCGCCTCCCCGGTGTGGTGAGGGTGTGAGAGAAGCGCACGAATGCAGCATAACGCGCTACCTCGAGCCGCGTGCCTCGGCTTTTCCGGCTTCCGTGAATGCGCTACCATTGCGTTCTCTTCGTGATACTGAGATGTGGTTAACACAGCAACATAGACTTCCTATCCCTCGATCTATGCGCATTATTAGCTCATACTTTCACATTCGAGTGAGGCGCTGCCTGAGTATGGTCTCGGTGAGACTGGGCGCATATTACAGGTACTTTATGTTTCCGTCTCAACAGCGCCTGCCAGACGGTCTCTTCACACGATGTTAGTTAGGAAGAATACGGGCTCGAGCGGGTCATCAACAGATTAGTACTTTTCTGATGGGCGATTATAGATAACTGGTGGTTTATTGGGAATGTGTAGTCGTCCACGTGACGACGATTATCAGGGCACTTTCCGCTGAAGATTATGGTCGAGACAATACCAGACACCTGTTTTTATCTTCTTGTTGGTCGTAAATTCTGTGTGTGGCACGAGTTACGCAACATATTAGATCGAGTATTCATATATAAGACGGTATTCACACTGGTCTCAATGGAATATTAAGTATCGCGCCCTTATATTCTACACTCTCTCTTCCACCTAGTATTGATGCTGGATATCAAGAAAATGGTAATAATTCATTTTCTTCGCGAGCTCGTTCGCGGGCATGACGCTCTCGTCCACCTCCTGTAGTCATAAGTGCGCTCTCGTCACCTTTCTCCGGTATAACTTTCCTCATCGCTTCGATATACCGCAGAGGCGGCTGTGTCCCCAGAGGAGAGAACTACGGGACGTGTCGTTCACCCCGCAGACGATGTTGATCGCGGACATATTCTTCTGTTATACTCGTGCCAGAAGACCCTAATTTATGCCATGACTAATATCCTCTCCCTCTGACTTACGGACACATTTTCCACCACGAGAGCATATTAATCCGAACCCTGAAGACTCAATGTGTGCCCTGCTAGGCATCTTCTGCTCGTTGTACACTCACCATGCATGAGAGTGTCGCTGGTTGACGCACGTGTGAGCGGCCCACTCTTGCCCTCACAACGCAATCGAGAGGCTCTCTCAGCCCTGTGTGTTATCTTTTTGCAGAGATGAAATCCTCTCCCTAGTGGTCATCCGCTGAGACAGTGGACTTGGCGTAAATGAGTATCCTTTATCCTCGGCTGCCGCGAATCGGGATTCTAAGCTACATCGCTCATATCGCTGATATTGCAAGGGTCTGCGGTCTTCGTTCGTATATCACAGTCTTCTCCGGCCTTCCTTTCAGAGATCACACACTACACACAATCGTACACTCTCTCACACAGAGCGCTCACAGGTCCAAAATGCCCTAACCAAAAAACTCACGTGTGAAGATATACTATCATTCTCAGGAACCTCACGACGCTACTGCACTCTAGTTGTCCCTAATCCTTTCCTTCATGCTCCGTGTACTTGACCGTTGGTACTCGTTTTCACCACGTGTTGTACGTCCTCTTAAACACTCGGCGCAAGCTCCACTCACCTTGTGTGTGAGGCCCTTTAATTCCGACCTCCTTCTCTTGTACGCAGAGAGTTATCGACCTTTTGCGCCTACCTTCCTCCCCTCGGCCCTCTCACGCAGAAATTGTTCTCGATAAATTGCCTGGCGGCTACACATCACTCCACTACACACTCACGTATAACATGGATAGGGCCATCTTTTATGGAAGTTTTGTTCTGGTTATGACTGGGGTGCGCACGGATTCCGTGTCTCATGATTCGTCTATCAGACAGGCCAACGTTTTCGCGAATCATTTATAGCTTTCTCCTCCTTTGCACTGGTTGACTAGGTAGTGTCGCCAGTTGTTCGTCTTTCATTTTCACCTGCCTTTATTACCATCAATGCTGAACATGGTGCCTTTCTTCAATACCGGCTGACAGACGAGATGGACTGTGCCTCAATTGTTTCAATTATTCTTCAACCGAGTTCCCGCTCAGGCCTACACCGCGTACTTTCTACAAGAGTCTCAACACTGTGTCGGGTAGCACTTCATCTCTCTATTAATAGGTTATTTAATGGCTTTGTACCCTTCTGGGATGTCCTTGTTTGAGCACTCTCTGGGTGGAGTCTGATGGCTATTTGAAGCACCACGTCGACACACGCTTTGTGCTATTTCTCTAATATACTCTCTGCGAGGCCTCGCTGACACCATGACTTCGGCCTTAAATATGAGCCAAGGACGAATTCGACCAGAGACGCGCACTACACGAGGCCGTCATCGAGCTGGAATTAATCTAAATATGCTACACCGTTTTGGGGCAAGGATAAGGCCGAGAGCCATTACACGCGCTACATTCCCTCCTCTCGGTCGCGTTTATTTACCTGCTCCAGCTTAACCTGTGTTACGCAGGACTCTTTGGTGCGGCTAGGAAGTACACCAAAGAAAAAATAAAAACTGGAGTAAAGGGTAAAAGACAGAAAAGAGCTGTGCTTGCATGGGCCCCATCGCGGCTTAGTGTGCCACTATTCGACTGTAGATTCATATACCAGAGAGGTGGATGCAGTCGAGGACAATTATCAGTATTGTCATTCTTGTGACTCCTGGTCTATCTAGTCTGGTCGGACGAACGTAAAGAAAAGCACTGGTAAATGGGATTTCTTATTCCAACATAAATATGGTTACACCTCTCTCCTATAGGACATATAATCAATCATAACAATGGTACGTTGGGTTGGATAAAAGTTTAATATATATAAAAGGAGGAAAAAAGGCAGCGAGGAGGCCACAGACGAGAGACCTGACCACCACGGGCTACCCCCACACCCCACTCTTGCTCACCTACCCCCCCACGCGCCGCCACCTGCGATTTAGATGCGGGCGTCCAGGACTTACCTTACCCCTTGGGGTGTTGGATCAGCTCGTTTTCTCGCGGTCTCTCCGCTCTCCACTATCACACTCACGAGGGCGTTGGCCCTTCTTGTTCAATCACACACGTACCCCTGCTCACCGCCCTGGTATGAAGAATCCCCTCTTCCTCCCCATCGCCACGTTGCTCGGACAAGCACTAATTTAGCACTTAGCTAGCGCGAGACGCCATGGCGCTTCGCTCTGCAGACCTAGAGAGTGGCGAATCGTCGCGGTTCATATTGGTCATCTCGGAGAGACCAGCCCGGGCTCTCGGAAAAACGCCCCCGCGTCGCCGCTTTTCTCTCTGCCTCGCAACAATTCCGCAGATCCGAAGGTTGTTGATATATCCGTCACTTTGCCGTCACTTCACGTCATTTTTAAAATTATAATGGAAATTCGTTCTATCCGTGTTTTTCTATCGGTCGTTGTTTATTCTGACCTAAATATCTCCTACAACACACACTCGTCATGATTTCTCGCAATGCGCTTACGCGTTAATCCACACAGTCTGTCCATTAACGTTCTCCTTCGCATCACGATTGCACTTAAAGATGGTTTCCTTCATTGAGCCTATTGGCGCTAATATGCCACTACCTTGACGGCTACACACCATTTAGTGATAATATTAAGTCTTTCGCTATAGACACAGGTCTAGGAGCGTAATACCTAAACACTCGACGGCGCACGATCGGACTGAATTTACAATTGTTTGGAGCTCACGAAAAGTCAAACGCTGATCTACAAAAAATCAGAGACTGAGTAAGGCTACACCACGACCAAGCTCTCCACATTCGTTCACAAGCTCCTTCTCCTCGACACGCAGATGACGACTCAACAGAGGCTAAGGCGCCGCCCCGCCCACAACAAGCTCGGTTGGCTCATCGCTCAAGGCTCGGCTCGACCACGTTTATTTGACAGAATTCGTTACCAAATTGACTCGCTGTTATTGGACGTGAGAGGGTCAACATTGGCGCACAGGCGCCTTGCCCTACCTTCACGGTTGGCGCGCAAGTGAGTTTCACCAGAGACTCAGAGCTCACGTCGCTCCTTCTCTTTATTTGAGAGTGGCCCACAGAAGAGCCCCTCAAGTCGCCTGACATATAGAAATAGTCCGCCCCATATTTAATAGTGCATGGAGTGGCGAACTGCCAAATTCTCTCCACACCCGATAACCTAGTTTAAAATTAAATAAGAATATCCGCCGAGTGAGGCGCCGACTCGTACGACACGCGTTGGAATGTCGACTCTGTTCTGCGGCGCGGCTGACGAACACCGAGCCTGGAAACATTATTGTTTCACAGTAAAATAATTAATACAGTATTCCGTTTATGCGGTTGCGCGGCTCACAAGGGTCCACACTGGAGTCCTTACGATTAAGCATATGCAGCAACCGCCCGATGACGCGACTTGTAGTCGTCTTGTCTAGACCACAGCAACGAGATGGCATTGGCTAGTGATTCTACGCATGGAGCCCGCCCGTATAGATTGAAAGAGTGAGTGCTGGCGCGGTCGCATGCCAAGACTGCCCTCCACACGTCTCCAACACCTCGCTTTTCTCTCTTCGCACATATGTTAGTCTCCTCTCTCATGGTGAATTTCTCATTAAAAGTCTTTCTGAACACGAAGGCATACGGACACCTGAGCCGGCACGCCTCACACTGGACACTCCGAAGAGTAATAGACCTCAGTGACGCAGTGCGGTACCTACTCTCCAATGTACAGGTAGCAAATAAATTCACACTGCGCTCAGTACGAAGACACGGCGTCACGCCACCGATAGAACTCCTACATGTCATCGTATCAATCGGACCCACACCTCGCAATTACCCAACACACTCGACATCGAGTCCATTAACACATCTGAGAACAGCGTGACCCGCTCTCGAATAACAAGCTGCGCCAACCGCGCTTGCCCACTCGCAACTACGAGACGTTAACGGCCTGAAACATGCTATATTGATCTCATGGCTCAGGCGCACTCCTATAAGGCTAAGGGAATTACAGCGTGCTGCATAACTCGCTGTAAATTACTGTGATTTTTTATAGAGAAAGGAAAAAAAATGAGCCTCACGGTAGGTTGAATACAAAAGTTTGCTGAGGAGACTACGAGCCTCACGGGGGGCGAGTGTCGCCTACACTCGCACGCTGCTTGCACCGGTGTCGGGTAAGAATCAAGCTCTTTCACACACCTTTACAATTATGTTTTGCAGCGGATAGGAAAATACCCTCCGTCAACTCGCGCTCTCCGCTCGCGCTACGCGAACTCTATAAGCAGGCACTGTTATCCACAATGGAGAGAGAGTAGAACTCGTCTGCGCGCGCTCGCATACGATAGGCGATCTCGAGAGATCCGCGCGGTGCGTCACTTAACATAAAGTCAGTCTTGGGTATGTTGACCCTGGGATCTCCCGGACACACTTTCCGCCTACAGCAACATTGACTCTCTACGGTATAATACATATCCGGTTTTGCTGCATGTACCTCACGGGGTTGTTGTACTTTGGAGCACCTCACGAGACTCTCTATGTGCAGCGTTGTAGTATTTTTATTTGCATAGCTCGTCTCCGATTGTGTCGTGTTTGCGATTCAGAGTGCGCGCCGTGTGTGAAGGGACAACAGCATGCCCACACTCTCTCCCGCGGTCATTAGATTTCGCTTCGCAGCTCTTCCCCTCTGAATTGCTAACTCTATTCTCACTGCGGTCTTGCCCCTCTGCACACACGCCCGGTGTCCCACGACGTCACGTATCAAATCGCCAACAGCCTTGAGCTTGAGGAGACGGCGTCTTATAGCTCGCTCGCATCCGCCTTCCGCCCCTATGTGCGGCGACCGAAAACTCACAGATCATAAACGATACAAGCTAAGCTCGATTCACGTGACACGTACGACGTTCTTGGTCCCTGTGACAAGAATCCTATCGACTCCCGCCATCATTTCACACCAGGAGTGCACTTTTGTGTTGCTGTTCTCCTGTATAGTGTCGTATTCCGTGCACCCTGACGGGGTTCACTCGTGTTTTAGCTTAGCACCACTAGTTCCGTTGTCTCACATCGGTTCGCCTGTGTGATGCGGAGACATTGCGCACACACATAGCACGCTAGGCGTCTCATTGTGACCAGGTCACCCCCAACACGATCTGCAGCCAAGGCGCGAGTGCACCTCAACACTTCTACCTCATTCCGCCTCTGGTTAACCCCGCCACTAGCACATTTCTGAGACCGAGCTGCTCCACTTTAGTTGCGCGCTGGAGTAACTGTTCACGATGCCTCAGGTGATCATTGGTTGGCACTCTGATAGCTTCACGTGGAGGTTGCTCCCTTCTCGGTCTCACACACACTCCATTCCCCTCCCTAATTATGCTGTAACATGCAACATTCCTATTGGCGCGATGGAGGTCTGTATATGCCCCACCTATACGCCGTGTCGGCCTACATATCGCTGATGTTTAATAATAGACAGTCTCTTATGGGCTTACACTCCTCGCGCGCGCTCCCGCTCCGTAATCCCGCCGCTTCCCTCGCGGGTTGGCCCTGGGCTCGGCCTTCCCGCTCACTCCGGTCTCTCGTTCGTCCAGCTTCCGGTGTTTTTTGCCCGTTGTGCGCCCCGGTCCGTTTTTTCGCTGTCCGTGCTCCGTTCGGTCGCGTGCGCCCGTCCGCGCGCGGTGCTGTGGGGCTGCGCCGCGCGCATGCCTTCGGGCTCCCCCTCCTCTCCTTTCTCACGCGCGGTCTTCCCCCCCCCGCCGCGCGCCCGCCCGTTCCCCGCGCTCCGGCTGGGCGGCGTTCTCCTCTCCCCCCCCCCCCGGGCGGCGGCCGCGAGAGCTCCGCCGCCAGCGTCCGCGGGCTGTGTCACGTTGCGTGGTCGCCGGGCGTCGGGGTGGCTCGTTCGCCGGCTGTCGTCTCTTTCTTTCGCAGCTTCTTCTTCCTGTTGGCCTCCCCCCCGCCCTTGCTCGCGGCGCCGGCCTGCCGGCGCCGACCTGCCCCCGCCCGTGGCCCCGTCGGGCGCACCCCACGTGCTCTCCCTCTCCGTTCGTCTGCCCCGCTTGTCGTTCCGCCCCGTGTCCCCCGTCTCGTCCGTGTCGTTCCCTGTGCTGCGCGCGCGCTCCCCGTTCTGCGCCGTGCACGCGGGGTTGTCCTCGCGTCGGTCTGTGGGGCCTGCGCCCCCTCGCCGGGGTTGGTGTTGTCTTCGGTCGCGGGCTTCCTACCTGCGGGCTTCTCCCCTCCCCGCTGGCGTGCCGGACTCGCCCCCCCTTGTGCGGCGCGCACTGGCCCTTCGGTGTTCCCTTTTCGCTCGTCTGAGTGTCCCGCCGCTCCATCACGTCTTATTGGGGCCCGGCCCGCCCCTCGTCGTCGCCCGAGAGGCGGCCCGCCCGGCCCGCGCGGCCTGCCGCCCCCGTCTCGGCCGCCGTTTGGCGTCCTTCCCCCGTGCTCTGCCCTCCCGTCGTCGGCTTGTCGGGCCCGGCCCGTGTCCCCTCGTCTCGTCGGCTGTTCGTTCCCGCCTTGTGGTGCCGCGCGCCCGGGGCGGCGGGCGGTGTCGCCTGCCCGCCAGCGTCGCGCTGTGTCCCACCGCTTCGTGTCGCCGGGCGTGGGGGTGCCGACCCTGCGTTCGCGTGCTGTCGTCATTTTCTCCTGCTCGCGGCCTTTCCTTCCTCGTTGGCCTCCCCAGCGCCTTTGTCGCCGGCGCCGGCCCTGCCGGCGCGGCGCCTGCCCCCCGACCCGTGGGCCCCGTCGGGCCCCCCCCGTGAGCCCTCTCCTCTCCCGTTCGTCGGCTTGTCGTTCCGCCACCCCGTTCCCGTCTCTCCACGCTGTTTTCCCTGTGCTTGCGGGCGGCGTCCGTCTCTGCCCCGTGCCCCGGCGTTGTCTCGCGTCACGCCCTGTCGCGCGACACGGTTGCCACCCTCGGCCGGTCTGGGATGTTGTCTTTCGTGCGCGGGCTTGTCCGCTCCCGCGGCTTCCCTCCCCCTCCCGCTGGCGGGCCGGCTCGCCCCCTTGTGCGGCGCGCTTGCCTCTCGGTGTTCCGTTTGGCCTATCGGCTGGGCCTTCGTGGGCCCACTTCGGGTTGCCTTTTGGGCCTTCGGTCGGTTCCCGTTTCCGTCGCCTGTCGCACGCGGGCGCTGGCTCTCGTCGCCGGCCCGCTTCGGTGGGGCCTCGTGCCGGCTCGTCCCGGGTGGGCGGTGTCTGTCGCCTCCTCCGGCTCCGGCGCTGCGTACTCTTCGGGCCTGCGGGCGCCGTGCGTGAGTGGTTCTCCGGCGTGTGCGTGCGTTGTCCTGCTCGCGCCCGCCGTCTGCCGGCGCCCGCCTCTTCCTCCCGCCGCCGCGCGGCGCTCGGCTGCGGTCGCCCGCCGGTTTCTGTGTTGTGTCCTCGCCGGCCTGCGGCCTTCCGTCTTCCCCTTTCGTCGCGCCTCGTCTTCGCCCCCCGGTGCTTCTTGCGGCGGTGCTGCCCGAGCCGGCCTCCGCCCGTTCCCTGGTCTCGCTCGTCGCGGTGGCCTTGGCCCGCCGGGGCGTGTCGCGCTTCTCGGCTTTCCGTCCCCTTGGGGCCCGGGGCGCACCGCGCTCCCCCTCTGCCTCCCCCGCGTTTTGTCATTTTTCTTTTTTTTTTGTTTTTCTTTGCGCTCGCCCCGTCGTTCTCGTCCCCCTCCCTTGCTCCTCGGCGGCGACGCGCGCGCTGGGGGCCGTCCGTCGTCTCGTGCGGGCAGGCGTCCGTCGCGGCCTGCTCCGCCTGGTTGCTCGCTGCAGTCGTCCTCTGCTTGCTCTCCCCGCTTCCGCCCTGCCTCGTGTCCGTCTGCCTCCACCTTCCGCCCTGTCGCACCTGCGCTTGGCTTTCCCTCCGTTCTCGTTGTTTGCTGCGTCTCCGTCGTCCTCGGCTCCCCCGTCGTACCTTCACTAGCCGGTCTGTGCCCCCCCCCGCCGCATTCTGGCAGGGCCTGCCTTTTCTTCCGCTCCCCCCGTCCGCCGCGGGGCTCTGCGCCGTTGCTGCGCTGGCTTCTGCTACCCTGCCGTCGCCCGCTTCGCGCCGGCGCCGCCTTCTTTCCACCCTTTCTGCCTCTCCCCTTTCGCTGGTCGGCTCTGGCACTCCCCTCAGGTGGTGACGGGTGCCGGGCCCTTCCGGGTTCGGCTTCCGGCGGGGCGCCTGAGCCGGCTCCCCCTCCCGGCCGGGCAGCCGGCGCGCTTCCCCCTCCTGCACGGGGCGGGTCGTGTACCACATCTTCCTCCCCTCCGGGCTCGCTCGCCGTCTTCCTTGGCCCTGCGTCGCTCTCCCTCTCCCCGACGGCTCCTTGGCGGCCCGTCTGGTGCCCGCAGCCGCGGTCCTTCCCGCTCCCTGGCCTTTCCGTTCGTTGCCGTGTGGCCGCTCGGTCGCGTTGGCCTTTGGGCTGGCCGGCCGGTCGCCCGCCGGGTGTCAGGCAGCCCGGTCGTGCTCGTCCCTTCTGCCGGCGGCTGCGCTCCTGGCCTTCCTGGCGGGTCGTGGCTCCGGCCGCTGTTCCGTTTGCACGACTTCGCGTGCTCACCGGCGCCTCCGCTCCTGTGTCCCCTTCCGGCTGGTCCCTTCCTCGGTTTCGTCCTCTTCCGCGTTGGCCCCTTCGGCTCGGCGTCAACCTGCTTCCCGCGGCCGTCGGGGGCCATTCGTCTTTCCTCAAGTCCGCCGGTGCCTCTTGGCTTTTGCCGCCGCCCCTGCGCCCCGCCTTTGCCCCCGGCTGCCTTTTCCGCATTCCTCCCCCCGCCGCAGTTGGGGGCTCGCCACGACCCGCGCCCGCTCCGCCCCTCCCGTCCCTCACGGCTCTCCCTCCCCGCTGCGACCGGCTCGCGGCGGCTGTTGCTTTTCGGACTCGCGCGGCCCTTCAAACATGCGCATCCCAGTCTTTGGGGTTCCGGGGGTTGGTCGCCGGCCTGCCTTCAGGACTTGCCCGGCCGGCCCCCCCGGCGTGCCAGCCTGCGGCTTGCTTTTGCCTCCACCGGGGCCACTTCCCCGGTCCCGCCCTCGTCCGCGCTTGCGCGCCTGGCGGCTCTTTCGGCTTCCGATGGTGGTGGTGCCTGCGCCGTTCTTGCGTTGTGGCGCGCTCTTGCTCTGGTTCCTTCGTTCCCGCACGCCGCCCTCGCTGCTCCTGCTCCTGCGGCGGTCTCCCACCTCCGCGCCGCTTCTTACGCGGGCCTCCGGCCTTATCCCCGCGGCCGTTTGACGGCTCCCGGTCCCTGTGACTGCCTTCGCTGTTTCGGGACCGCCCCGCGCGCTCCCCTGCCTGTCTCCCCCGCGCCTCTCAGCCTTGGCGCCGCCGGGTCCCTCTTGCCCTTTCCTCGTGCTGGGGGCTCAGCTTCCGTTGCATTGTTCTACGTCTTCCCGGGCCTTCTGTCGCGGGCGGTCCTCCGCTCGCGTTGCCTCCGGTCCCTGCTTTGTCGCCCCCGCCGTCGCTCTCCGGATTGCCCGCTCGATCCCGGTGCACCGTGTTCGGCATCCGCGCGCCACGTGGGCCGCTTCGCTCCTCCCGGCCCGCGCCGTCGCGCGCCGCTCCCCTGCCCTTCTCCTTTCGCCGGCCGGCGCGACAGTCGTCGCCGGTTCGTTCGGTCGACCCTGCACGGGGATCCTCTGTCCGCCCTGGCCGGCCGACCCCGCCCGCGCCCGTTTGTTTTCCTCTTCGTCCGTCGGCGCTCGTCTCGGCGCTCCCCCCCCCGCGCGGCCCGCGCCCAGGCTCACCCGCTGCGCGGAGCCGCGCCCTTGACCCGCTTCTACGCGGTTGCTCGGCGCGTCGCGTCTTCCTTCCCCCCTCGCGCTCTCGCCCCGGCTCACTGCTCGCTTCGCTCGCTGCACCGGCCGTGCGCCCTGCGCTCTGGTGTGCCTTGCGCCTCCGAGTGCCCTCGCGTCTTTGCCCGCCCGCTTGCCGCCCGCCGCGTCCCTCCGCCCGGGCCCGGTCTCCTGGGCGTCGCCGCCCTCGCGTGCGCCCCTTTGCTCTATGGTCGCCGCGGCGCCGCTTGGGGCGCGGATGGCCTCCCGCTCGCCCCTCCTCGGGGTGGCGGCTGGCTGCTGCGCGTCCCCGGCGGAGCGGCTTCCCGGGCGGCTGCTGGTCGCTCCCCGCTCGTGCCTCTCTCCGCGTCGTGGCCCGTCGTTCGTGGCCACCCGCCCCTTCGCCGCGTGCGCGCGTGTGGCTCCTCCGCGCCGCGCCGCCCGGCGTCCGCGCGGAGGCCTTTCCCGCTGCGTTTCCCGCCCTCTCCCTCAGCGGCGGCCCGCCACTTCGCCGCCGCTTCTC
>VALG01001976.1:0-12124 GCA_009835305.1 Ipomoea purpurea
GAAAGATAGCAAGTTGTGGAAGAAAATTCAGCCTACTACAAATCTGTATTTATACATATTTTAAAACAAGGGGGAGGGGAGGTTATTTGCAACTTGTAATTTTTTAATGTATTTACTTCATAGCTAAGGAATGAAACCTAGAATAATTTTATTTATTGCAATCCCTGATTTTTCCCTATTAAAAACCCGTCACTATTGGGTTCAAATCAGCTTGTAATATTGAATGAAATGAGAATTTCTTCTCTTTTTCTTGCAGAGAATTGCATTGAGTGTTTAGGTTGTTGGTTGAAATGCATCAGATATAAGAAGCTAGTGAGAAGCTTAGTTACAAGCCTGAGGAAGGCATCATCCTACTATCTTGTTCTTTAATTTCATGATACATAGTTAAGTTTGTTCTTATTTCTTATCTCAATGTGCTAGATTCCTAAGTCTAGTTCTTGAGCCTCTGTTTAATCACTCCAAGGTTGAGAAGTCATGGAAGTTTTGGCGAGGCAATCTTGTAGAGTTCGGGATCTCAAAATCCAAGATCTAAAATAAAGATCCTTTATAGGACACGAAAAGGTTCTTTTTATGGAGTGATTCCTTGGTGCACTTGTTGTGAGAAGTCAACCGTGTAACGCGTCAGTGTGTAGCAGAGCCAAGTCCTTTTGCATCAGTTCTATCATCCTATCTTAAATTTCATATCACCGTTGTTTAATTTCTTTCCCTTATTCTTGTTTAGCTTTAATTTATCCTTTTTATATCTTTACGTTGTTCTATTTCCTTTTCCCTTGTTCAGCATTTTTTTTGCTGTTTTTGTTTTCCTATAAGGAGTCTTGTTTCGGTTACACCATCGATTTGTTAAGAATTGATTGGGTTACCATCGACTCTTAAACAATTCGATTTGGTGTAAACCATCAACATCCTGAGTTTATAGCCTTGATTTGGTACTCTTATATAAAGGTTAGATACCATCAGCATATTATATGTATTACTTATAGCCTTTGATTTGGTTACCTATAAAAAGGTAGATACCTATCCAGGCTCTTTTTATCTTCTTACTGATTTTTCTTACTCTAACACTAATTGCCTTATTAAAAGGGGGATTAAAAAAAAAATCAAAAAAAAAAAAAAAAAAAAAGTAAAAAAGAAGAAGATAAGGTCATTGGTTTATATTTAGTTAAATTGCATACTTGAAATCTTTTATCATTGTATCTATATCTTCTTCTAATCAAAAAAAAAAGCATCCTGTGTCAGTTCAAACACACTCTGTGTCAGTTCTACATCACCCACAGAAAACATTCCCACCTTTCGTGTTTACTAGACTCAAACTCTAAAAGGTGGTTTGTTTTTTGCTTGTGGATACAACCCTGCGAGTTTTAAGCTTTTAAGGACCAAGGTACTACAGAATTAGCACTTTTGAAAAAAGGCTATGAGTTGACAACGAGTGACACGACGAGAAAGTAAAAAAAATTAAAAAATTGTGAGGTGAGAATATTTTTTTTTTTAACGTAACAACCCTTATTTAGTGTTTTGATACTTGTAAAGAATTGCAGGTATGGTATGTTACTAGTGACAAAGCATATATTTGTGCCCCAAATAGAAACAATGATTGAACATGATGAGAGACCCTTAGTACTAGGGCTACAAAACATTGAAAATGAAAATAAAGGTGAGAGTTGGAAAATGAGGGTACAAAACCATGAGGGGAAAGAAACCAAAAGAAAGAGGTGTAGGAAGTAGCTAGACATAATAGTATTACCCCCCATGCTACCTAAAGATATGTCGAAAGAAAGGTAGATAAATAATCTTAGCTCATTAAAAATGGAAATGCCTACTTTAATGGAGATGATGAACCAAGAGTTTTCTTAATTGGGTAGATGAGAGTGGAGATATTTTTGACTTACATAACTTTGGGGACGGAAAAAAGTTTAAGACAATTCCATAGCCACCCTAAAGATTGCAAAATTGTGGTGGAAACAACTTCGTAGGCGCCTAGAAGACCATGATTGACCCTATAGAGACATGGAGAGCTTAAGGAGGGAATGAGAGAAGGTTTGGGCCTAGTAATTTCGTATCGATATGCGTATGAAAATTTACAGAGCTCAAACAAGGCAACAAGCTTGATTCGATGAGTTCTACAAGGAGATGAGGGATTAAATGCAACGGCAAAACCCAAGAAGATGACGAGACCAACCATTAAGCTCGTATTACTTGAAGGCTTCAACCGGATATTCGAAGAGAACTCCGCACCAAGAATTTGATGATGTAGACAAGGTTGGTTCGAGTTGCTTCGAAATGTTGAAGAGGAACTAAGGATCCGAAAGGAAGCAAAGCATCTATGTTTCTCGATGGGATCAACCAAGGAGACCACCAAACAACTCTTTACTCAACCGGTACACAAAAAGAGTACTCGTCGACCATCCACACTCGAGAGAAAAAGAAAAATGACCAAAAAAAAAATAGTATAAGGGAAGTCAAGAAGCTCAAAAAGAAAAGTTTAGTGTGCATGTATAGTGTCAAGGTCGAGGACATTATGCTCGACAATGCCCCAACACCAAAAAAATTCTCACCACTTGCAAATGATCGAGAAATTACATGTCCCACAATGAATCTGAAGATGAGAGTTGGAGCCAATAGAAGAAAGACAAAATTGAACATCATGAGAAGAATGCAAGAAGATGATACTCTACATTTCAAACTTGTAGTCCACAAGCCCTGAGCACTCTTGTTGTCTATGATCAAGAAGAACAACGAGAGAACATCTTCTATGGAAAATGCAAGATTCCTGTCTACATGTAGTTTCATCATTATGAGGAGTTGATAATGTGTCAGCGAGGATGTAGGAATTGCAATAGAATACAACAAATCCAACATCCTTCAACCAATATAAGCTACAATTGCTTATATGATGATGGTGAACTCAAGGTTAGACAAGCAAGCCCTCATTTCTATCTCCATGGGAAATACCAAGATGATGTGTTGTGTGATATAATCCCAATGCGATGGCCTTTTTGGTTTCCCAAAAAATCTTATTGGGTCGACCATGGAAATTATGATGAGATACCTGTACACCATGTAAGACAAACAAAGTACACCATTTCATAAGGGAGGTAATAAATACCATCTTTGAGTTCGCCTTTATTTTTAGCATCAAAGAAGGGTACAACATCCAGTGCAACCAAAAAGTTGAGATAAAAACTTGCCAAAAGGCAAAAACCCATGTCCATCGAAGGAAAACACTAAAGTGGAAACAAAACCTTAGCTCCAAGAGAAAATGAAAGGAAAGAAGGGATGAAAGACACTACGCTAATCATTCTCGTAATTGCTCATAAAAAGGAAAGTGAGAAAGCTCTTAATTGATGGGGGAGGAGGTTTCTTGCTTTACCCTATGAGTTTTTCTCTAAGTGTTATAAAAATGAAACTATCCCTTCTGAGTTTCTGCCTTGCTTCGAATCGAGAGTCTTTCCTGAAGAATTACCATAAGGGGTTACTCCAATTCGGGGATTGACATCAAATTGATTCATACCGAGCAAGTTTGATAATAGATCAGGCCATATCGCCGCCAATTCCGATGAGGCTAAGGAGATTAACGTCAAGTTGAAGAGTTATTCAAGCGGATTCATCCAAGATAAGCCTAAAGCCCATGTGCTTTGGCCCGTACTGGCTTGTAAAAGAAAGATGGCACGTTGGGCGAATGTGTGTTGCATTGTCGCGCCGATCAATAACATCACGGTAAAGTATCGCTATCCTATTCCTAGGTTAGATGATATGCTTGATGAATGCATGAGCTAAAATTTTCAGTATTAAATAGATCTAAGAAGAGGTTATCATCAAATCAGAATGCAAAAGGGTATGAAATGGAAAACTTGCCTTAAAGACGAAAAATGTCTTATGAATTGTTTAGTTATGATTTGGGTTTATAACAAATGCCCTAGCACGTTCATGAATGATGAATCCATATTCTTAGGAATTTTTATTGGGAAATTGTTGTTGTATTATTTTTGATGATATTCTATTACAGTAGAGATGCCTCAAAGAGCATATAAATACATCTTAAAGAAAAGTCTTTCTTGTTTGAGAAAAGGAAAAATTGTATGCTAATCTGGAGAAGTGTTATTTTGGTGTGGAAAGTGTTGTTTTCTTGTTTTATAGTAATTCTAAAGGCATTAAAGTGGATGAGACCCAAGAGATACAAGCATTCGAAGATTGGCCAACACCAAATAACAGCCAACTGAAGTCCGTAGCTTCCATGGCCTTCCATTATCTATCGGAATTTGTTAAGACTTTAGTTCAATGTAGCCCGTTGAATGAACTTGTAAAAAAGATGTTAAATTGAATGAACCTAAACAAGAGCAAGCCTTTCAAAGTCTTAAGAAAAATTGTGTTCGCTCAGGTACTTGCATTACCTACTTTTGACAAAACTTTTGAAATTGAGTTGTATGCATCTGGATAGGTATTGAGCCGATTCTTATGCAAGAAGGCGCCCTATTGCCTACTTTAGTGATAAATTAGGTGTCCTACCATAATTACTCTACTTATGACAAGGAGATATGCATTGTAAGAACTCTGAAAACTTGGGAACATTATCTGTGTTTTAAAGAGAGTTGTTATACACTCCGATCCATGATCACGTCAAACACCTTTAGGGGAAGGTAAGTTAAACAGAGCTACATGCAAAATGGCTTGAGTTCATTGAAGTTCCCCTATGTTACAATATAAGAAAGGTAAGGAAAACCAAGGTGGCTGATGCTCTATCTCGAATATAGTTTTACTTCATCCACTACAAGTCAAATTACTGGTTTGAATTTCTCAAAAGGATGTATAGTATGATGTTTGATTTTGCGAAAAATTACATAGCATGCTCTACATACTCAATTGGAAATATTATCTACTTGATGCGATTATTTGTTCAAACAAAAACAGATGTGTGTGCCAATTGTTTTAAGGAAATGTTCATTATAGAAGCACAGTAGTGGTGGATTAATGGGTCACTTTGTTGACTAAAACTTATGTAATCCTAAATGAACACTTCTTTTGGCCCAAGCTGAGAAGTGATGTGGAAAGGTTTGTTAGCAAATGTGTTTGCAAACAAGCTTAATCACGATCTCTGCCCACAAGGGTTATACACACCATTAACCTGTTCCGAAGGAGCCATGGACTGATTTATCATGGATTTTATAGTAGGGTTACCTAGAAGCAAAAAGGGGTCATGACTCAATCTATGTTGTTGTTGATCATTTTAGTAAAATGGCTCATTTTATTGGTTGTACAAAGACCTAACGATCTCTCATATTGCAGATCTATTCTTCAAGGAGGTAGTGCGTTTACATGGGATTACGTACCATCGTATCTGATCGCGATTCCAATTTTTACGCCATTTTTGGCGAAAATACTTTGGGGAAAGCTGTACCAAAACTTCTGTCTCACTGCTTGTCATCCACAAACAGATGTCAAATGGAAGTTGTGAATAGAACTCTAACACAACTTCTAAGGTAGTCATTCAAAAGAACCTCAAGTCATGGAAGAAAGCCTTTAGCATATGTTGGAGTTGCTTATAACCGAGCTATACATTCCACTACAAACATGTCCCATTTGAGGTGCTTATGGTTTTAAATCCATTAACTCTTAATTATTCCCTTACAGTGAATGATAGGGAATGTTTGGATGCTGCTAAGAGAGCTCAAGGGATTCGTGACTTTCATACCAAGGTTCGACTCAAATTTGAAAAGAAAAATGACAATACCTCAAAAGGCCAACAAAGAACGCAAAGCTACAATTTTACAACCCGGAGATTGGGTTTGATACACTACAACAAAAAGGTTCCCAAACCAGCGGAAGTCCAAGTTGATGCCTCGAGGAGATGGACCTTTCCAAGTGCTTTAAAGAATCAATGACAATCATACAAATTAGATCTTCGAGGTGAGCATAATGTTTCCTCTACCTTCAATGTTGTTGATTTATCTCCATTTGAAATTTCGAATTCGTGACGAATCATTTTCAAGAGGGGAGGATGATGAGACCCAAGAACAACAAGCAAATGATCCAATGAAAGTCTCTAGTGGCCCAACAACAAGATCCAAGTCAAAAAAGATTCAAGAGGCTTTTAACACTTTTGTGCAAGCAAATTGGAGTACAACAACTATTTATGAAGATGGAGATCAATCCGGAGAAACATAATTCATTGAATTGCCGTCACATCAAGACTTTTGAAAGAGAGTCTACTAGCTTATGGAGTGTGCTTCACCCTACTAGCATGATGATGAATCACCTACTGTGCTTAGTGATCACCTACTTGTTTGTCAACTCAATCCACTACCTAGCTGCTCACTCACTCCTGCTTGCTCAACCAAGTGCCATAGCAAGCACTCAAAGCAATAGCTTACTCAAGGAGACAAAGCATTAAATGCTTAATGACAAACCCATGTGAAAGATAGCAAGTTGTGGAAAGAAAATTCAGCCTATAAAATCTGATTTCATACGTATAAAAGGGCGGAGGGGAGGTTTTTTGAACTTGTAATTTTTAATTATTACTTCATAGCTAAGGAATGAAAACCTAGAATATGTTTATTTATGCAATCCCTGATTTTTCCCTATAAAACCCCATCACTATTGGGTCAAATTCACCTTGTAATATTTGGAATGAAATGAGAATTTCTCTCTTTTTTTTTTGCATGAGAATTGCATTGAGTGTTTAGGTTGTTTGTGGGATGCATTCAATATAAGTAAGCTAGTGAGAAGCTAGTTTACATGCCGAGAAGGCATATCCTACTATCTTGTTCTTTACATACATATACATACCCGAAAAATCCCAAAAAGAATAGAACTACTACTTGTATTACATAGTTAAGTTTGTTCTTATTTCTTATCTCAAGTGCTAGATTCCTAAAGTCTAGTTCTTAGCCTTGTTTAATCATCCAAGGGTAGAGAAGGTCATTGGAAGTTTTGGCCGAGGCAATTGTAGAGTTCGGGATCTCAAAATCCAAGAGTCTACAAAGTAAGATCCTTTTATAGGACATGAAAGGTTCTGGAGTGATTCCTTGGGTGTGCACTTGTTGTGAGAAGCAACTCGTGTACGCGTCAGGTCTTAACTTCATTTCAAAGATCCATTTACAACCAACTGGTTTACATCCTTTTGGATATTTACCAACTCCCAAGATATTTGACTTAATTGAGTCAAATATCACCTTTGATGGCTTCTTTCACAAACATGCAATCAACAGATCACATAGCATATTTAAAGGTTTTTGGCTCTTCTTATAGAACAATTAACAAAAAAAAAAAAAAATTATCACATATCTCATTTATGTTTTGCAGTTCACTTATAAATGTTATAAAATCAGAGCCAAAACTTTTCTTAGTTCTAAACCTTTTGCTCTTCTAGGCTCACAAGAATCATAAAAAAAAAAACTAGTCAAAGGAAGGTGTGAATGATCACTTCAAGGATAACTACTTCTGGATAATTTGTGAGCCTCTTTTAAGGGGAATATGTGTTCGAAGAAAATAACATCTCAAGACTCACAGATTGAGCGATTCTTTAAACACATAAACCTATATGCAGCGCTATTCTCAACATATCCCACAAATACGACATCTAAGGTTTTAGACCCTAAGTTAGGTTTTTTGAAGGGTAATTGAGGTTGGGGCATGCCCTTTCCACAACTCATATAGGGTTTTATCAAACCCTTTATAAGGTACTTTGTTTAGAATATGATTTGGTATTAACACAGCATCCCCCCAAAGGGAATTTCGAGCACCTGCACTGATTAACATGACATTAATAATTTCTTTCAGAGTTCTATTTTTCCTTTCAGCTATGCCATTTTGTTGAAGGCGTATAGGAGCAGTTACTTCATGAATGATACCAGAATTTACACACAAATTTTTCCGAAATATTGTTTCATATTCTCCTCCCCTATCAGAATAAGCCTTTTAATCTTTTTGTCTAACTGATTCTCTAATTGATTTAAAAATCAAGAATTTTTGTCAGCTTCGTTTTCGTTCTTAAAAATAAATTTTTGTAAAGCGAGAAAAATCATCAATAAAGGTGACATAGTAACGCTTTCCACCTTTACTCTCAGTGCTTTTAAAATCTGCTAAATCAGAATGAATCAATTCTAAAATTGTTTAACACGAGTATTAACAACATAAAATTACTTTTCTAGAAAATTTACCTTCATCACAATTTCACATTGAGATATGAATCAGTAATCAAATTCGGCAATGAATCCATGTTTTTTTCAATCTATTTAAGCAGTTTAAGCCAACATGCCATAGCCTACCATGCCAAACATTTACTAAGACTGAGATATATGTAGAAAAAACATTATTATTATTTGGACCAGTCAAAAACTAACTTAATTCTTGCCTTGTTTAGCAAGGCTCCAGATATTAACTTGACCTCTTACCTCATATAGTGTTTAGTACCCAACATTGGTTCCTTAGTAAACTGACCTATGCAAACTTATATCAACTTTGCACTTGGTTAATACACATTCAATTTGTGGAATATATTTAAACCAAATTTGCCACTAATTTTAACAATTTAAACTAGCCTTTGATATGTGCTTGTAACCAATTATAAAATAAATAAGTACATGCTTCATATTTCTGAAGGCATGTGCCAATAACATATATGCATAACATATTATCCAAACACAAACATTTTTTTTTTTTGCAAGGAACACCATATGTAATGTTCACATACAACTCCAAGCCCAAGAAATGCATATATGCTTACACATAGACATAATAACATGAGATATTAATTATCAAGATTAAATTTATATCTTGGACACTATAACAAAGATAGTCTGTTTAAATAACATAATGATCTTGCCATTTCAATTTTCAAGATCAATATGCTACAAAAGGATAATCACATATATCATCATAACTATAATTGCTTGCACTTAAAATTTAGGAGCACCAAACAACATAAATTAAAGGAGATATACATGTGGGATGCAAAGCATGAATGCCAGTGTGAACTGAGTCATGTATATTATGAAAATAGCACCTTATTACGTGTCTTAATGTAGATAACATCTTAATCATGTAAATGTCATTCTGCAATCTTATTTCAAAAGTTATCTACGTGAATAATGCATAGCCAAATAGCCAATGATGCCAGATAAAACTGTTAGTGATGTGTATTTATCCAATGCTGTAAAGACCCATATTGCCATATATATGCCTTATACGAATAAACATACGTAAATTAAAGCATTAATACACAAGCTCAAGGAGGAGGCATTAATATATAATACTTAGCTGAGGTTCGACAAAATCTTCTTAGCCTCCATAAACCATCAAATCTTCTCTTGTTCTTGTTGGTTCAGATTTGCACTTTGTGAGCAATAATGGGTTGACTTTATTATTATTGGCTTCTTACTTTCTTCTATGCATTTTTTCCAAATTTAAGCTCTCAAAATTTTTTCCTTTCTTGGCTCCTCCCTGCGATTCCACTGTTAGGAATATAGCGGAATAATGCGGAAGTGAAGAATCGAAATTGAGAATAATAGAAGTTAAATTAATAGGGAAAATATGTAAATGTGGGAGAATGGATGCGGAAACATGGTCTAAATGAATTTGAGCCAAATTCATTTCTTAACAATCTCCACCTTGGATCAAATCCACTGTAGGAATTAACAACTGGAACAGCCGACTAAACTCAAGCACTACTTGAACATAGCAATAGGAAGAACTTCAGAATAGCAGGATGGATCACCATCAACTTCCAATGTGACTGAAAGAGCATAAGCAACCAAGTTGTTTTCATCATCACTAGCATACCTAGTGGGTTTTTTAATTGTCCTCCTAGGACGATCCACAACAATGGAATACTCTCGTTGTGGCTCGACGAGAGGTGTTGTGCTAGTAGATGGATCATCTTTAGTATTACCATCAGTGGTAGTAATACTGTCAATAGGTCTGAATTCAAACTCCACCTTATCACCAGTACTTTGCGTCTCATCTGTACTGGGAACTTTTCCAGAAGAAAGTAGTGCATTTTCGTCAAAAGTGATATCTCAACTCAGAATGATTTTCCGAGAATCAGGAAACCATAGACGATACCCTTTTGATTCAGAAGCATAACCAAGGAAAATGCATTTGACAGCTCTCGGGTTTAATTTACCTGTATTGGAATGAGCATAAGCAGGACATCCAAAAACTTTTAAGATAGAGTAGTCAATAGGATTACCTGACCAAATTTCCTCTGGAATTTTGAAATCAAGGGATGAATGTGGAGATCTATTTACCAAATAGCAAGCAGTAGAAACTGCCTCGGCCCAAAAATCATGTGTTTCCATAACCCAGCATTAGAGAGCATACAACGAACTCTTTCCAATAGAGTCTTGTTCAAACGTTCGGTAACACCATTCTGCTGGGGTTTACCAGGCAAGGTCTTGTGCCTGGCGATTCCATTTGCCGCACAAAAGTCATTGAAATCTGACTCACAGAGCTCCAAGCCATTGTCTGTCCCGAGCTTCTTGACTTTTTTACCTGTCTGAGTCTCAACAATTATTTTCCACTTCTTGAAAATAGAAAATGCCTGATTTTTGTGTTTCAGGATATAGAGCCAGACTTTACGAGAAAGTCATCAATAATAGACATAAAATATCTACAACCTCCCATAGAGGAATTTAGTCGATCCCCATAAATCAGAATGTATATATTCCAACACATCTTTGGTACGATGTGTAACAGTAGAGAAACTAACCCTCTTTTGTTTTTCAAAAACACAATGCTCACAAAATTGTAATTTACCCATACCTGAATCACAAAGGAGGCCTTTCTTGCTCAGGATTAGCATGTCTTTCTCACTCATATGCCCCAGACGCATATGCCATAATTGAGTGAGATCCGCATCAGACATCGATGAGGATACCGCTACTGAACCTGTCACAGTACTGCCATGCAAGACGTACAAGCTTCCAGAACGAGAAGCTTTCAAGAGAACAACAGAGCCTTTTATGACATTTATAACTCCACCTTCAGCTGTGTACTTGCACCCCAGAGATTCCAAGGTGCCCATGGATATCAGATTGCGTTTCAAATCAGGAATATACCGAACATGGTAAGAGTCCTGACAACGTTATCATGAGTTTTAATCTGCGCACTTCCAATTCCATGAACCTTGCATTGGGTATCATTACCCAGCAAGACAACATCACCATCAACCGGTTGTAGAGAAACGAACCAGTCTCTGTGAGGACACATGTGGAATGTACAACCAGAGTCCAGAATCCACTCGGTTTCTCCGTTTGCAACCGGAGCTAACAGATAACAAAACATCGCTTCCTGAATCGCTTTCAACAACACTAGCTCAAGCGGACTTCTTTTCTCTCTCTTGCTTCGTTTTTCAACTTGAAGCATTTCAGTCAACATCATGACCAATGCTTCTTGCAGTACTTATAGGATTTGTTGGACTTATGTCCTTGGCGTGGATTTAAGAATTTTTATTTGCTACTCCCTGTCAAGTGAACGACCCCCTTTTGGTCAAGCCTTCACCTTTGTCCTCACGACTTAATTCAAAGTCAATAACTTTTCTTTGACAATAGGTTCAACTTAACATTGTCGAAAGTAAGGGTATCACTACTATTACCATCACAGCATTAATTTCTTTGAAATGCTTGTATGGATTTAGGGAGAGAGACAAGCAATAAAACAACGGCGATCCTCATCGTCAAATTATGACATCAACATATTTTCCTAGTCCAATAAAATAGAATTGGAATTCTCCAAGTGAGATTTAATAGAAGTACATCTCGTCATACGGATTGTGTACAGACGCTCCTTTCAGGCGCAACGTGTTTGCAAGAGTTTTGGCCATGTAAAGCGTATCCAGCTTGGACCATAAATCTAACGCAGTCGACTCACTTACTACCTCACGAAGAATTTCTTTGGACAGACACAAAAGAATGGTTGACACGTGCCTTGTCATCCAAATCTTCCCTAGTTTCATCTGTTTGCAGGCCGGTTTCTTCTTCTTCGCAGCTAGCGCTTTCTTCAAACTGTTCTGGGTTAGAACATCTTCCATCTGAACCTTCCAGATAGAAAGGCTAATTTTACCGTCGAACTTCTCGATATCGAACTTAGTAACAGTTGACATCTTTGAAAATAATTCTCAAAATAAACCGGC
>VALG01001980.1:0-15705 GCA_009835305.1 Ipomoea purpurea
ACAAGGAAAATGTCTTCTTTACCCTTACTAAGATCAAATGTGTAAGGGAACAAGGGAACTTATTCACAAAGCTTAGGTACAACACTTGACTTTGGGTTGACTAGTCAATTACTAGTCCCCGACTATTGAATTTCAGAATTTAATGAATTAAATTACCAATTGACATTAGATTAATTACTTAATTAATCCCTAATACAGAATTTGGATTACGGCGGTTGTCACATCTCTCCCCCTTAGAAGAAGCTTCGTCCCCGAAGCTTGGGTACGACGAAGAAAAAAAACGGTGAAATGCAACAAAAAATGTGACATGAGTGTCCAGAACATTCCCTTTGATCAAAACTCAAAGGATTCAAAAGATATCAAAAATAAGCAAGACGCCATAGCATTGCTAAGATTGAAAGAAATAACCAACGGAGATAATGAGCATATCAAATTCTAAACCAAACACAACCACCAACTTCTAACCAACACCCAAGATCTAAACAACTAGCCTCAAAGGACAAGCCCCAAAGCTAACTACTCAACTCGACAAGCAAGCAAAAACGAACACACAAGGCAAACAACAAGCAGCTAACGAACGTAGCAACAACTAGAAAGATAACACAAGCTAAGGAAAGGTGAACGGGATTACCACAACACCGTGCTAAAACGACTCGCTCTCTGATTCATCGGTGCCCCCTCGACTCCTCGTCATCACCTCCTCTTCGGCTTGAGCTGGCCTCAATCTGATCTAACATTTGATGGACGACAAAAAACTGTGTCTTCATAAAAGCAAAGCCTTCTTCGATCACCCAGTTCTGTTTATGTAGCAAGGTGACCACACGCTCCTCATGCGTTATAGAATCGTGCTCCCTTTTGGTTCGGGTTTCCTCTTCTCCTTCGGTTTTCTTCACTCTCGGGATCACTTTCCTCAGCCTCGGCAGCTTATTCCGCTTCCACTTCCTCTTCATGGCCTGCTTCATCATCGTCCCCTACATCACCTCCCATGCTCTGGAGCGCAAGGTTCAACTTTCCAACAGGAAATCTCGAGCTCAACCGCCAACTCATCCCTTTCCTCGGGTCTTCCTAGCAACCTCTTCAAGAGTGATATAATCACCGTCATCCAACTGAAACAAGTTGCAATTCCGAAGATTAATGGGAATCCAACACCATTTTACCTACGGGTTTCGGCATACAACCCTCGACGCTCACACACCTTCTTGACAAAAATCCAACTCAACACCATACCATACGGTAGACTCTTTCGGTTGTGATCACGGCAGAAGACCATGTGTTGCAACATCAGGCCGGTAGATTGAACTTTACCATGTTCTTAAGACAAAAAGCAAAGGTGCACTCCAATTTTCCCAACAACCGACTTTTGTTGTTATTGGGCAACAAACAATCTGACACAAGCATAACCAAAATCCTTTGCTCGGCGAACAACCACTTCTTCTCCGGTCTTGAAGCTTGAGTGAAACCACTTGCTGCGACTAACAAAATAACTCAAATAGTCCCGGTACCCCATGGTATCCGTACTAACCACGAGTTACCAATGTATTGAGCAACTCCCGAAGCAAATAAACTCAGAAGTTTGAGCTAGCCTCTTTTCAGACAAAAACCACTTTCACACCCCTCACTTTAGAGGTCGATTTCAAGCTTACCACCATCCTTCGCCACAACCATGTTGACAGTAAAACTCCTTAACCAAACTTGGGTACGTTTCGGCCCTTATGGCGAGAAACCCATCTAGCAAACCTTGATATCTAAGCATATCCAACAAAGAACTAGGAAAAGATTATGGGTCGAAGCTTTACCTTCTAAAACGAGATAATGGGCATCCACCCATTCCACTTTTCTTGCCAAACTTGATCTTCGAGGCATGATTGAGAGATGACTCAAAAGCTCAACAAAAAGGGACCCAAAGCTTTCCTCTTCCTCTTTTTCCCTTCTTCTCGCGGCTCTCTCTCTCTCTCTCTCGCTCTCGCGTCGCCCAGCGGCGGCGAGGTGCACTCTGGTTGAAGGCGGCTCCGGCAGACGGTGACGGCGGCAAGGTCGGCGACGGGCAGGTGGTGGCGGGTGGCAGGGGGTCCTCATCGACTGTCTCACGGGCTAGGGAGGGGAAGGAAGGAGAAATATGGGTTTGGGATTTGGGGAAAATTGCGAAAGAAGATGATTTAATTTGGGGATTTCTGGGCAAATAGAATTTGAGGTTAGAGAGAATTAAAATTCGGTAGGTTTTAAGAAACATAATTAGCTCAAGGTTTAAAGGTTGATTGCAAATGATACACCTAGGTTTGAAACTCAAGGCTTGCAATTAAAAATCTACTTGGTCTTTTAGGCTCTACAAGAAAGAATTTTACGGATTTCTCAAAAAGACTTGTTTACGAGGTAAACAATTAATCTCTACGAAAGGTTCTCTTAAACTAAAAGAATCATACATCAAGGGAGAAAACACGACAAGGAAAATGAGACAACACAAACGGACAACGAAGGAAACAAGATAACGCACAAAAGCAACAAGAAACAAGATGTGTTCTAAAGACAAGGGAAGGCTAGAAAAAGATTACCTGATATTCCTCCTCAACTAAGCCCTCGGTCTCCGCCTGCGATCGCCCCATCACGAAGACTCTTCCCACGGCCTGGCCCCGGCTTCTCCACGGCTCGAGCTACCTCCCTGCTGCTCCCTCGGATCCTAGGGGTGGTGGCAACGCCCTTTGGTTGCTTGCTGAGGGCACTCGGCGATCTTGTGACCCCTATCTTCGCCAACAAAACACCCGAAACGCTTGGCCATTGCAATCCCTGCCTGCATGCTCTTTCCCACACCTACGCATGGGAACATCTTGGCTTGATTTCCATGCTCCACTCGATTTGATCCTTGGTTGGAGATGATGCATTTCTTGGCTTGGAAGCTCGCGTCGTGGCATCTTGTAGTTGGAAGAGCCTCCACTCTGGTCCTCATTCTTGCAAGCTCATAGGACCCTCGCTGTAGCTACTGAACACGATACAAATCCGCAACTCTCACATATGCATCCTTCAAAGAACTCGGCCTACTCACGTTTAAGGCCTTTCTTCCCCTCGTAGTTCAAGCCAGCTACGAACTTCTCAACTTTGGCGAGCTCGGTAGGAACAAGCATCCGGGCCGAAGCGTGCAGCTCTAAGAAACTTCTTGTGGTACTCACCACCGATGAAGATCTTTGCTGAAGGTGAAGGAACTCCTCATACACCGCGGCTCGCCATGCGCCAAATAGAACCTCTTCACGCATACCGATCCTTTAGGTGGACCAATCGAAGTCAAGCTCCTCGAGAAAAGCTAGACCTTTCTCGTGAATCCACCACAAGTCGGCCTCGTGGCTGAAGTAGAAGAACGTCGCAAGCTCTACTCTCCGCTCCTCTGGGCATCCAACAACTGAAAAGATCTTATCAAACGTTCTCACCCACTCTTCCAGGATAACGGGGTCTTCCTCACCTGCGAACGTCGGTGGTCTATGGCCCGACACGAGATGCCCTATATCCCTATGCCCGGCAGGCTGTGGAGGTAGCACGGGATGATTGTTGTTCAACAACGCCTCACTAAGGGTCTGCATAGTCTACGTCAACTGATGCAGAATCTGGGCAAAGTTGTTGCGTTCGTCGGGGTCCCCGCTATAACGTGCGCAGTTGAGGGGAGGCAATCACAAAGCTTCTACCACTAACAACATGTTACCAGACAAGACAGCAAACAAGCAACAACTATAAACAACCGCTTCGGCTCACAGCCTGCAGTGATAATCGACTTCTATAGCACAGGAATATCTTTAGATGTGGCCTTAATTTAGATCTTAGGAAATCACCATCTAAGGAGTGTCAGCAAAACAACTCCTAGATGTTTGCCTAACTTTAATTGAGAAAAGATCAAAATTGAGGCACACTCATCTATAGCATCTCATGTCCTACCGCGGATTTCGAGGACACCATGGGACCCGTTCCGATAAATTCCATATCTGGGGTAACAGCCAATACTCCATTTACCATATAATACAATTTAGTAAACTTTAATTTAAGTTAATTGCAGCAATCATGGCAATGTCTTTAGTACCATCTCACCACTAAAAGCAGCATGTTTCAAATTCTCAGAATAGTCAGACAGTATTCTAGAGATAATATCTCATATAAACTATTTATAATATTGAATTAGGAAAACTCTACGCTAAGATATAATATTGCCATCAGTCCAAAACAATCGGTGTTATTGATTATTTCGGCAATTAGTAGACTAGTTACAAACTAACATATGTCTAGTGCATTCATAAATACAATACAGCCTTCATCTGTACTAGATATCTTATCAATCAAATAGAGTGATAGGCAAAATGTTAGGTTCAGTTTTCAATTTTTAATATAACATTGACAGTTTAAATTTTACACGTTTTACAATATACTACTGAGATATCGATATTTGAATATAAACGTGCGAGTTTCAGCTATCTGACAGTAGATATAGCTCCCCACAAAATAAACATATCGTGAGGTTAGTGTCGCTCTTTAGATCACACATAAGTAGTTTCAAGTTGGTAATATAGGGTATCTCCAAGAGAGGAGTTCGCCACGTTTTGTTAACATAACATCGCACTACATATATATTTTTCACTTAAAGAACGGCGTCGTTCTTTTAGGACGCGTGTCGCACAATATAACGGCCCTATATTCTCGGAATGTGATTTATTTTTTTTATTGAAATGCTTTATATTAGTGTATGTTAATGTGTCGTGACTTACTCTCTATATACTTTTTTTTTAGAGCAAGTGCCATAGGTGGTTATTTGTGGAGTTCCATAGATTTTTTTTTTTTTTTTTTTTTTTTTTTTTTTTTCCCATATTCAATGACATAGATGAAAAAGAGTGTATGAGAGAGAAAAATGGGCGCCTCGATGCAAATGAAGAGATATTCAGAAAAATGGGATCACCGAACAAAAAAATTCCTCACATAACCTAGGTTGCAGGTGTCTCAACTAATCAACTATTATGGATGCTCTTTAATATGTCTGAAAGGCATAAAATGCATGCCACCCACCAGAAAGGAAACTCTAGAAGCTTGCGAGTGTGTGCCGATTCATATATTAGCCGCCATGCCAAGGAACGACTACGTCGGTACTTCCGTATACATATTCAGGTACGGAATGATGCGTGTGTCTATATGCAGCCGCAAACGCAGAACTTTGTGAGAATAGTGGTTAGTTGGGGGTGTCGTTTACTGTCGTCAAACCAATATAAAGTTGTACTCCAACAGTACAGTATCAGACCAGATGGATGGATATTTTAATAGTTAAGGGGCCCCCCACAGTTGAGTTGAGAGGTGCGGAGTTTATCTATGCTAAATACGAGATATATATATGTAATATAATAAATATATTGTATGTATGTATGTTGTAATATGAGACATTCTAAGTGGTTAGATGGTTGATTGAAATTTTTAGTTATGAACTGGTTCAAAAGCCCATAAGGAGGTTGAGTAAAACAGTTTAGCAGGTTCTAACAATTATTCTCTCGCTCCAAATTAGACGTCACAAGACCAGAATAGTGTCGATAATTCTCACAACAAAGATATACAAAAAGGTATACAACGGACTTTCAATGTGGTGTAAAGTCTCCATTGTCGTAATATATGAAAGTTATATAATCATAGAAGCGAATCGCACGAAGAGAATTGAATGTCTACAATAGTAGAGCGAGGTGGCACAGATGACACTATTCGCCGATAGAGACAGTTATCACCAACATGCACAAACAAGCAAGATAGTACAAGAGACACACAGTTGGCCGCCAACCCCTACATGCCTTCGTGCATCACTCCGTCACAAATAGAGAATTAACAATCAATGGGAAGACGACAAAACTCCGTGAACATCACCCATGCACAAATTGAGATGGGTCTTCCTTATGCCCGGTCAACCTTAATGTTTAGTTCTCAACCAATACCCAGACCCTTGTACTCCAAGTCCAAACCTTTCCCTTCCGATGACCGTCGTCCATCCACCAACAAATCACGTAAACAGCCATACCCAGACATCGCGATTCATAATACACGAGGGTACCGATTACTACAACATGACAACACATGCCTCCCAAGAAATACGTGAACCCATCACTCAGGTCCAAACTCCATAATCGCGTCATGGCCACCAACGAGGACCACTGCCGTACATGGTGACCAATGTCCCATACCATTAATGTTGTAGTCCAGGTAGAACCACACACACCACACCACAATAGGAATCAATCAACGGATCACAACGAAGATATGAAACCATACTCAATCAAGGAATGGATCACAATCCGACAAACAACGATGATTAACACAAGTCATCATCAACATTAGGAAAGGACAAACAACTCACACGCTAGCATTTAAACACCGAATAGCATGCTTATCAAACGGGTAAACCAAACGTAGTTCCGAAGAACACACCAAGACTCACCACAGTTCAATGAATCACAATGTTGAACACTTAGCACGATTCAAGACACGCCAAAACCTACATGGATCCTACCATATAGTTCTAAAGACTACGAAACATCAAGAAGACGCTCAATAAGTTCAAAAAAGATCATGGGAAATCAAAAGCCAAATACCGAGTCAAAAAGAATCACGGGGAAACAAATCCCCAACCAACCACATAACGTACCCACGGGTTGGGGCCACGGGTGGAACCACCACTCGTGGTTCCACCCGCGGGAACCATTCCCCACGAGGTGTGTACCCGCGGGTGGGGGCGGCGAGTAGGCCACTGCCCGCTGTTCCGTCCGCGGGTACAATGCCCTTGTACAAAATAATCCTTCGGGAATTTTCACTCCAAGCACAAATTCAGTCCAAAACATGCCAAATCTCACCAAATACAAAAAATGACTTGAATCAAAGGATTAGCGAAGCAATGGCATACATGAACCCTAATAACCTCCCTAGATATGTATTGTTCACAAGACAATCAGAAAATAAAACACTCACATTGCATAGCAAAATCACATGTAAAAACATCCAATAGTCGTCAAATAGGATGCAAATAGATTTTGTATGAGGAGAGGAAAAGAGAGATGAGATCATCCTGAGCGGAAGGGGCCAGCTGACTTTTACTTTAATTTACTGTCTCTAGTGGCTCTGCCCTGCTCTACATACATCATCTCATCATCTCATATATATAATCCAAATAACAAGTTAGATTTACACCACAAAATTTTCTTTTTAAGTGTGTTTTTTGGATATATAAATCTTGTCTTGTGACTTTAATTGACAAAAAATTGAACCGCAAATTGTTTATCAATATCTTACCAGTTCAAACTAAATTCATCAACATCTAACCACTTAGAATTGTCTCATATACATACATACATACATACATATATATATATATATATATATATACACCAACTGTGGCCTACTATATCCAGCCATGGTGATACTGTACTGTTGGGAAACTTATGTTTGACGACAGTACGACACCCCCAAACAACTACCACAAGTTTTGCTTTTCCTCAAAGAACATTACTATGTAGTACGGAGTACTGAATATGTCTTATGGGTGCATATAGAATCGCAAACTCGCAAGCTTTCAGAGGTGGCATGCATTTTATGCTCTTTCAGACATATTAAGAGCATCCATAATAGTTGATTAGTGAGACACCTGCAACCTAGGGAGGAGGGAATTTTTTTGTTCGGTGAATCCCATTTTCTGAAATATCTCTTCATTTGCATATGCTTCCCATTTTTCTCTCTCATACACTCTTTTTCATCTATGTCATTGAATAGTGAACTATGAACTCCAAAATAACCACCTATGGCCTTGCTCTAAAAAAAAATATATATTTTTCAGACACATTAAGCATACACTAAATAAATTTCAATAAAAAAAATAAATCACATTCCGAGAATATAGGGCGTTATATTGTGGACCGCGGTCAAAACGACGCCGTTTCTTTAAGTAAAAAAAATGGTGCGTTGTTACTGTTAACAAAACGGGCAATTTTTTTGGTGTATTAATTACCAACTGAAACTACAGTGTATCTAAAGCGACACTACCTCACGTATTATTTTATATATTATCAAATGAAACTGCAGTTATATCAAAATGATACCGTAATTGTAGTGAAATGAAACTGCAATGTATATAAAATGAAACTGAATAACATTTCACATATTTGAGTGTATATTGTACAATGAAGCTGTAGTTGTGTTTTAATGAAACTATAGTGTATATAAAATAAAATAAAATAACATTTTTACATATTTGAGTATATAAATGTCGAATGAAACTGTAGTTATATCGAAATGAAACTGTAGTTGTGTTGAACTGAAACTGCAGTGTATACAAAATGAAACTGAATAACATAATTACTTTTTTGCGGAATTGTGCGGAACGATGCGAAATGGGTGCCGTTTTTTTTCATTAAACAAAACGACATCGTTTTGAAGCTCGTTGCATAATCGATTATGCACGGTGCACGATATAATTTGCCCGAGAATACGATTCCAGATTTCAAGTGGCTATATATGACCAATCGCCCTCCGTTGGTGGTGGCCATCTGTCCATCATTACCCACTTTGTCAGCCCATTAAGTCATTGTCAACACTTCACTCAAATGTCTCAAAAACGCCCGTACCCTCGATCTCTTAAGTAGAATTTTTTTTTATATCATATATTCTCATTGTCTTGTATATAAGTATATCATCATCATCATCATCATCAGTTCTTTCATTAGCAATTTTGTTTTGTTTCAGTCTTCAGTGGGTAGGTGTGTCGTCTGAAATATGGAAGTTTCGCAGGGACAACAACCGTCGTCGTCCAATGGCCGGCGGCGACAAGGTGGCTGGATTACTTTCCCATTCCTAATCGGTCTCTCCCTTCTCCCTCTGCTTCCATATATATTTTCCATGCATATACACACACATTGTAGATATATATAGCAATGTTGAGAAGGCGCTAGTAAGGCGCCTAGCGCCTAGAGCACCTCCTACATGGTCGAGTAATTCAAGTAATATCATTTTCACTTTTTCCACTCAGGATATTGAGTTGTTAGACAGTATATTTTATAATCTCACCAACTAGTCAACTGCACATGTTATATAGTTAGTTGAGTACATGATTGGATGAATATAGAAAAGGAGCAACCGAGTTGGGCGCGAAATCAGCATAATTAGGCGCCAACGTGGTGAAGTTAGGCGCCCAACTCGATGTTTAGTCGGTCAACCAAATAAAAACTGTCTACGGCTGAAATCACCTCGGCTTAGGGGCGTGTGTCTAGGTAGCCACCTAGGTCGATTTTTGCAATACTGATATATAGTGTCTTGAATGTTGCTATGGATTTACATTCATGTATGCTACATTTATTATTCTTTTTTAGTAACCAGATAAATTAAACGGCAAACATTATGGTGTGCACTACACCTTTTGATTCTAGTAAGCACAGGATCGTAAATCAGTATGGTGTGCACTACACCTTTTGATTCTAGTAAGCACAGGATCATAAATCATTCTAGGTCTGAAACCAAAAGGTTCAATAAACAGCTTTTACTGGGATCAAATTAAACTTATAATGTTGTAGTACCAAGTTAACAATATGACGAATTTGACTGGATACCCATACATTTATTATATTTGTGATATGGATTATTGCATGCATGTAGTAATGTGGATTTGATGTGACAGCGATGGCGGTAGGGATGAATCTGGCGGGCGGGGGTCGAGCAACTTAATTGTGTATCTTATTAAGGAGTTCAACGTGAAGAGCATTAACGCTGCTCAGATTGCCAATGTCGTCGATGGAACTTTGAGTTTATTCCCAGTCCTCGCAGCCATTATCGCCGACTCTTTCTTAGATTGCTTCTCCGTCGTCTGGATTTCCTCTGTAATCTCTCTACTGGTATACAACAATACAATATTCTTCTCTTTCATCTCAATTCAACATACTCAAACCTTAAAGTTTTCGATGGATCATTATACTACTGGGTTAATTTGCAGGGCATAACCCTATTAGCAGTAACAGCATCTATTCCATCTCTGAAGCCGCAGCCATGCGTAAACGGCGGTGGCTCTGATGTTTGCAAAGTGGCCGACAAGAGCCCAATTTGGAGTGTTGTACGGCGGCATATGTTTGCAACCATGGGCAAGGTGGGAGGGCTGTGATTGCGACGATGGGAGCCAACCAGTTCCCCGACAAGCCCAAAAACCAAACCATTTTCTTCAACTGGTTTTTCTTCACCATGTACGTGGCGATGTTGATAGCCTCCACAGTGGTCGTCTATGGTGGAAGCATGTTAGCTGGGAAATTGGTTTACGTATCTGCGGGTGCCAACGCTGTGTTTAACGGCTGTTCTGGTCGGCAATTCTCTCTCAACAACACCAAACACAAATGCTGCACCCACCCCTAGAAGAGAAAGCGCTCCAGGTTGTTTCATATACAACGCTCCTCTTCTAGATCACCAATTTAGGAAAGCGGTTTTCACATCCATTTGTTGCAATCAAGATTGGAGAATGTGGCAACTAATGCCCATACGATGCATCCGAAGCTGAATGTCTTCTTCTGATGACAGGAAGAACAAAGGTCCTCCTTGCTAATCGATCTCTTCTTTTTGAGTAAATTCCCTCTGGAGACAAGCGGGCTTGCGTATCTCTCATGTTGCCTAATGAGTTTCTTTTAGTTCCTTAAAACCGCCCATTTACGAGCCATGGCCTGGCCCCCATTCAAGAAACTCCAGCAAGATCCCAACTCGCATTATCCTTCATGGAAATTTAATTCCAAATGCCTTCATGGATCTAACCATAAGTCCAGAAATGTGCACAATTTGTGGCTTGAGAGAATGTTTCAAGAATCCCATTTTTCCGGCCCCCCTATGTCAGATCTTGTAGCATACGCAACACAGACCATAAAATAAACTAGGGGGGCGGTAACCGCTAGGAACACGCCTCTCGACGCCCTTACTCCAAGTACGGACCGTCCTGTAAGGTTGGCACCCCCACCCACCCTTGGCATAGGCTGCGGGTCAAACACCTTCTTCAGGAACTGGTAAGGCAGTTCTTGAATTGGTTCAGTCTGCCATTCCGTCAGGATTTTGCTGTATCATCCGGAGTTGGTTCACGACATTGATTCGAGAATTCTAAGTCTAGGCGGTTTCTGTTAAGTCCTGAACTGTTGCTCTCCAAAAGGCCTGATCCTCCAACCCCCAGTTTTGTGGAATCCTCACGTAGGGCTGGTATATCTGGCGGCAGGGCAGAACTTAAAGGAGCACTGCGGATAAGTACAAACCCCCACCCAGATGTACGTACAGGTCGAGAGTCAATATGATCGAAGGAAGGAAACTAAGTTCCTTAACCCGATCACTCCGCCACTAAATCATAGTCATGCTTCAAGAATTTAGCAAATTTCGTGATTCCACCTATCCTAGTATGTATGAGATGGGACAATAGAATCTATAACCCTATAGAAGATTTGCCAATATCCACATAAAGAACAGCACTAATCGTAACCCCTTGGGTGCCCCAATTCTTCTCGTAATGGGTTATATATCCTCACCTCCAGACCCGACATCCGCAAACACGCATATGTTGCAAACTTGGTTTCCCAACCTTTGAATAACTCAAATGGTGTCTTAAGGGACAGCCCTTGGTTGGCAACACGACTATTACATATATACCGTTGCAATCTTTTTAAGTGGTTCATCCACACACGACTTAGGAAGCTTAGAGTTACTAAAGCATACTCCGCACCTATATCCAAAAGGGTCCGATTTCTTCTTTCAGCTACACCATTTTGGTCCGGAGAACCAGGCATGATGTATTGGGCAACAATCCCATGCTCTTGAGAAAACTTAGCAAAGGGACCAGGTACTTGTCCATTCTCAGTATTATACCAAAGTATTCACCACCCCTAATCAAACCTAACTATGTGTATTTTCCTGTTACATTAATTTTCAACTTCATCTTTAAATGATTTAAAGGCATCCAATACTTCATGTTTAGGATAAAGTAAATACACATAGGAAAATCTTGAGAAGTCATCAATAAAGGTGATGAAATATTTCTGGACCCAGGTATTGTCATATCAGGACAACATATGTCAGTATGAATAATTTCCAACAATGTTAAACTCCTATTGGCACCTTTCTTTGAATTGTTTGTCTTCTTACCTTTAATGCAGTCAACGCAAGTCTCAAAGTCAGTATAGTCTAGAGTAGAAAGTACTCATATGACCTAATCTTCGATGCCAACAACATTGAGGAATTTGTCGTTAATACTACACCATTTGGTGCCGTTTTGAAACATGTAAAGAATTGTAAACTGAATCATTCTTTAATTTAAGACAGAAAAGACCATCAGACAATGTACCAGTACCAACACAAAGTACAGAATAACAAAATAAACTTGAAATCATTGGTATTAAATTCAAAAGATATCCGAAGGGTAGCAAGTCTAGATACTAAAACTAAGTTACTAGAAAAACTAGGACCATAAAATGTCCTTTTCTAACGGTCATAAACAAATTCCATTGTCAAAAGACTGAAATTGCAACACTCCGACAGCTTCTACTGGTGAGTTCAATCTTGTTTCCAGAGAAGATCGCCTTAACACTCAGTTCCCGAGCAGCTGTCCCAGTTTTCCGCTCCATATCCTGCAAAAGACTTTGGCAAATGTGGATTGGCTGAACCAGAGTTTAACCCACCAGGAATTAGTATTAACTTCTGAACATGTTATGATTGCGAGAACCAACAAAGAAGATGAAGATGTTACTTTTTTGGGACCATCCATTTCTGAAACTTGATACAGGATCTTTCCTTCATGTGTCCCTTCTGTTTTGCAAAAGAAAGCACCTTTTGTACTCTTCCTTAAATGTCTGCTTTAGGGGTTAGTTTCCCCTTAGAACCTAGGCTTTCCGACCTTTCCTTTTAGGCTTGGTTGTGGCCATGAACGCACTTTCCCAAGCTCAGTCAGATAAGCCGTGTTCCTCTTGAGTACACATGGTAAAAAATGATGATTAATAGACCATTCATCCTTATGTGTATGTATAGGAAATTTTAAAAGCATTATAGTCTGAGATAGGGTATTTAGTGCAAAGTGCACCACAAAGGCATCTGAAAGAATCATTTTCAACTTCTTCAATTGTGCCGCAAGTCCTTGAGTTGCATGATGTGTTTTCGCGTTCTCTTAACACAGTGGAAAGACGCATATTGATAAACTTGCATTATCAGGGTACTTGCCAAAGATTTATTCGCGTCAACAAAATTGCTCAATCGATAGCTGTGAGGTAATGGCTTAATTTCCTCCAATATCATCTGACGGGACCACGAATTCTCTGGCAATTTTGGACTTAATGAGGAATACGCCCAAGCGATTGGTTGTTTGCCATCGCTTGTAGCGCGTTTTTTGTTCCTCAGTGCTTTCCGCAGTAAGCTCAACAGGCTTCTCATTGCGAATATCATAATCAAACCCTAATATTTCCAAATTCAATAGAACAACGTCTTTCAACTCTCTTGTGATTATCATCATTAAAGGTAGGAATATCAATAGTTATTGATTGAGTGATTGGAGAGTGACTGTAAAGAAAATTGAAAGCTTGGTTAGAATATTTTCGAGGCACAAAATTGAAGAGAGATATGAAGCCACATAATATTACCAATGTAAAATTATGTAAAAGATAAATTCGGATGCCATTAAAAATTGCTTGTGGGCTAATTTTTACGCATAATGAATTTACCAAAACCGAATGGTGGAACGGAATGGGCATGATTTTAGTTTTTTCCACCCTTAATGACAAAACTACCAAAACTATATGCCGATACATAATCTCTGTGGGCAAATTATGATTATAGTATGGTATTTCATCTTAATTAACCTAGGAAACCTATAACATTGCATGTGGCGCTAATTTTGCCATATCACGCAGAGTGACACTCTACAATATCTGATTACTCTTATGTGATCAAAACTTACTCATGTACCTTTTGGTAAATTAAGATGCATGTGGCTACTTTTAATTAAAAGAACTAATCACATTAGCAAGAAGTCCTAATAAACGACATAGATTCAAAAAAATATGTAGCATCTTTAGGCTATAACTCCTAGGAGTTGGCTCGAGACGACTCGGTTAAAAATCAACTCCTTCAGACGAGTAGCGTCGCAAGGGACTAGTAGCAAACCGGCTTTCTAAGCCAGGGCCATCGAACGAGTATTCCTCCCCAAGAAACTTCCCTAATTCATGTGTTCTCATTTTTGAAGTAAATCCTTTGAGAGATCTAAAAGTTGTAGTTTCACATTTGGATAGGGCTTTGAATAGGATAACTCATGAATTGTTTTATGTACTTTATGTGCTTTAGGAAATTTATAAGAGCTCGAGTGGAGTAATACTAAGAGTAAGTAATAATATGCACAATATAACCTGAAAGTCATAATTCACTAAAGGACACTAAATCATGCATATCATATAATTCAGACCTAAAAGACTCTAAATTTATCTTAATGAACATGTTTTTCTACTGCATAATTATAACAGTCATAATTATTGCAATAAAGAGATAATAGCATGTTTCAAATTATGCACATTACTCATAAATACTCCACAATTAAATTGCAACACTTAATACAATTAAACTGAAAAATATTATTAAATTCAAATTCAACTGAAAAATTAAAATGAATAATTATTCAAAGTTGAATGATAATTTCTAATAGGCTTAATATGTTCAATGGATAATGAAGTTAGGAATCGACTTCAAATATGATGAGATATTAAACTAAATGAATTGATTGTAGTCCAAATATCAATTCGGGTTTGACCCAAAACCATAACTGGCCCAGAATTTTTTATTTTATTTTTTATAATAATGAGCCAAGTCTGGCCCAATTGGGCAGACCTGGCCCATTACCTTAATCTATCTTCATTCATCTTCTCACGCATGACTAGCAGCGAACAGAAGCAGCACCGACAATGGAGGACGAAGCAGCATCGACGGAGCATGCAATACCAGCGACGCACAACCATGGAGGACAGAAAGCAGGATGGTCAGTAGCGTCACCTGAAAAAGATGAAGGCAACAGCACGTAGCCGGGAAGACCCAGCTCCGTCTCCACCGCCCAGCCTCGACGCTGACGCCGATGCCACCGCCAGCCGCCCGCCGCTGCCACATCGCGAACCAGCCGCCATCGAACCCTTTGCGTCACCGTCATCCGTCTCCATCACCGAAATAAGAAGCTCATGTTTGACGGCACAATGGCCGACAGTGATTCGTAATCCGGCGATGATATACAACGGTGAAGCCATAGGAAAAAATAAATATCCAAATGAATTTTTTTTTTAATTTCTTACTGCGGAAAAATTATTTTCAGCAGTCCAGAAAATTTAATTGCGACTCAAAAATTTTTACACATATGCAAATATTATATATATGCAATTAAACGAAACGAACCAGACAGAGATTATATATGGCGACTGATACCAATTGTAGACTAAAATATCACATGCATCAATTAATATGTGATAACAGGACCGAATAACTTCCAGCCATAGTTCTTGATACGGTTGAGCGATCCAGACTGCTTGCAGAGATAACGAGTATTTGGTCTCTCACTTTACTCAACTCTCTCTAGATGGTGTATGGGTATATAATGTGAGGAGTGAGAGGACTAGTGACCTTATATAACCACTGACCATCATTGTGGCTGATTGTCTTTAGGTCTCCTAAACCCTAACCAGACTCCTAATC
>VALG01001982.1:5708-18658 GCA_009835305.1 Ipomoea purpurea
CTCTTTTATATTTAAACTTGTCTGAGTCAGAATTGTATCCATTACTATATGAATAATTAGTGGATTTTAAAATGCTGATATTGATCTATTTGCTCTCTCCTTTTCACAATTAACCCTACTTTCCACTGCTGATGCAGGGGTACAGTTCAAGAGAGAAAAAGAGTACAATCTTTGAGGAGTGGGATCTGTCAGAGTCTGGAGGAACTGAGCAATCTGGCGTAAATCTGCATCTTTTTCTTGCTTCCCACATTTTTGTTCTTATTTGCAATATAAAAGAAAAAGAAAATAACTGTTTAAAATGTTTGAAATGAAGTGAAGTCTATGGTTTCATAAAAGATACATTGCTGCAATCAAATAATAATGCATAATCAAAAGAAAATAATTTGCTATTGAGCTCAGGCATCTTATACTCAACTCTATTTGTGTGCCATGCCATCTCCAAATTAACATGTATTAAAGAAATGCTTCCACCTCAGTGTATGTTAAGTCTCTTGTCGTATCCCAAATCTTGTTATTGTTTGCAAATTGAGCTTTCTTTCATCACATAGGATGCAGCCCAAAAACGTAGTCCTCCAGACCAAGATCAAAGCTCAATGCTTAAGGTGATTTGCAACCAACGTGATCGCTTCAGGGCACGATTACGGGAGACTGAAGAGGTTTAACTTATATCTATATCTAACTTATAAGAGAATTCGTTGTTTATATTATATCACTCTTGTCTTTCCTCTTTCAATGAGATGCACAATTGAATTATTATTTTTCTTCAATTCTTGGTTCACTAGGAAATAAGGCAGGCTGAAGGAGAAGAATTGGGATTTTGACGATAGAACTTGAAAAATCAAAAGCTGACAATGTCAAACTTTACGAAAAGATACGCTTTATCCAGGATTACAACTCCGGAGAGAGTTATTTCAAGAAGGATCAAAGAAGGTTGATTTGTATCAACTTCAACTGTTATTTCCATTGCTCACTTCCAACTTTCCAAGATTCACTCAAATGTCACCTCATCATTTTCAGTATGCAGAAGATTTAGAAAGTGGTTTCAGCTCTGATGTGGAATCCAAGTACAAGAAGTTGTACGAGGATGACATAAACCATTTGCTCTGCATTCTCAAAGAAGGTTTGTCTTCTTTTATATCAATCTCTTCTTTCCTACAAAAAAAAAGTTTTTCCCTTTCAATTTTTAGTATTGTTGTTCCCCTTCATAACCATTCACCTTATCTGTACACCACCCCCCCACCCCCACCCCCACCCCCCTTTCAACCTCTTTTGTCCAAGTCTTCAATGGGTCACTGGATCAGCCACTTATGGAATCTTCTATTTCTCAAACAGGAAAGAGAACAGAGATACAAGGAGTTGGGTTTGAGAGAGAAAATTACTCTAAGTAGTGGGCCTTTTCCTTCTTGTAACAAGTACAGTTTCGCTTCCATAGTATTCCATATTGTAACCTGTGCATAGATTACGGTAACCTATACAAGGATTTGCATTGTAGGACTAAGTTGCTCACTTCACAGCAGATCACAGGGCATAGCACATATGTGGCTTTGGGTAAGGTAGCACATGTAAATTAAGAACTAAAATTATTATGACCTTAACTAATAGCATTCTATGTGCTTATCTTGTTCCATCTAACTAAAACTGAGTTGGGGGACTAAATTGCGTCAATTTTGAAAGTTGATGACCAAAGTGGTGAAATCCTTATAGTCAGGGACCAAATTAGTAATTAACTCAATAGACTGAGGACCATTTTGGTTAACGTTTTCATAGTTGGGGATAAATTGGTCAATTTATGAAAGTCGAGACCAAAGTGGTGAATCCTCATAGTCGAGGACCAAATCGGTAAGTTAATCTTTATCATGTCTACCAGCCTCGGACGGATTTACGGGGGGTATTTGTGTGGGTGAAATGAAGCAAAAGTTGATCTTGCAGATATGCTCGAGGCTTTGCGTTCTTCTACACCATAGGATTTGCACATTCTAGTAACCTGCCACTATACAGGATGTCAGCACTGAGCCACATCAGGTAACAATATTTTAAAGACAATTTCTGTCTGTGAATGATTTTTATCGGTTTCTTCAATTCATTCCAATTATCTTATCCACGAGGCAGTTGCTCATCACCTTGAATCTATGTTTCTTTTGTATCGGCAGCAATGTTCCCTGAGGATAAGATGGTCAATCTTCCTCATCCATAGAAGTTCCTATGAACACATCAGTTTTGTTGTTCCTCTGACCCTCCAGGCCTCTAAATTGATGGAAATATGCAGTACTTCACATAGTGCAAACATATGTTTTCAGGGAGTTGACTTCACTGTACAGACATATTTATGTTGTTTTAGTCACTTGTAGACAGTAATACCTAGCTGACTCATCTTGCTTTGGAATGGAAGGACATGCACAATATATTTTGAAAATGTTTTTATGTTTCTATGGGTGTATAGTACGGTGTAATCCGTGGTTGTACAACAAGGAATTTACTCATATATGACTTGATTATCATTTTAAAATCATTCATTAATTTTAACAACTAACACAATAATTAAATACGTGACCAAATTTAGTTTATCAGCTACAGTAATATTGGGTGTTGCTTCAAATTTGTTGGTCATGAGTACGCTTATAACACTTTTATGAATAGTGGGGTAGTTTTATTATTATTATTATTATTATTATTATTATTATTATTATTATGTTGTTGTTGTTGTTGTTGTTGTTAGTTGTTATTTTAATTGTTATTATTATTATCTATTAGTTCCCAAAATCGAACATTTACTAATGTAAGAGTGCTCAACCATCTCTTCTTACATGAATTTATTTCCTTTGCGGTTGTGCATTCGTGATGTTTGTTCTCGAAACGAATTTGTTTCAGTGTCTATTAACTTTGTTCCTTAGTACTGGTTGCCTCATTTGGTTTGAACTATTCTTCCTGTATTGCTTTCTTTGATTTAATAATAGTTTTATGAACTTTCCTTTCAAAAAAAAAAAAAATCTATGTTTCAACAATAACCATAATTGTAGGACCAGTTATTAGTGCTAGTATTGGATTTTATAGTGGAGAATATGTATCTGACCAGTGAGATAACAATGAAGATATATGAAGTTGGTAGTGGTAATATGTTTTCTTGGAAATGCTTGATTATATAGGTAGTAATTGGTAAATTTGAAGTTCGAAATTATTGAATCAAATTATTTAATTTGAATATTATATTTGGTAAATTGGAAATAGAATTGTAAAATGATTTAGTAAAATTGAAGTTGATTTAGCCTAAATTGAAGTTAGAAATTTGATGAAAATAAATAAATAATAAATATATAATATATATATATATAATATATATATATATATATATATATATATATGGTAAATTGGAAATAAAATTAGCAGATAAGATGCCATAAGATTTGGTTAAGAATTTGAATTTGTAATATTAAAAAAAGTCGGGGAAAAAATTTGACTAGCACTTCTATTATTCTTTCAAAAGGCTGAACCCCAACCCTAAGCCTCCCCCCCACCTCAACCCTAGGCAAATTATATTATGCACCGCGCGTCTTCTTTTTTTTTTAAATGAAAATTAACAGTGTTTTTTCGCCGTTTCGCACCCTTTTGCAAAAAGTAACTCTGTTATTCAGTGTCATTTTGTATACACTGTAGTTTCAGTTGAACACAACTACAGTTTCATTTTGAATAACTATAGTTTCAATTCGATATTTGTAGACTCAAATATGAAAATGTTATTTAATTTTATTTTATATACACTATAGTTTATTAAAACACAACCTACATATGATCATTTTGATATAATTACAGCTTCATTGTACAATATACACTCAAATATGTGAATGTTATTCAGTTTCAGTTTATATACACTGCAGTTTCATTTTACTATAACTACAGTATCATTTTGATATAACTGCAGTGTCGGTTTGGTTATACTGTAGTGTCAGTTGATGTTTAATACACCAACAAACGGACTCCGTTAACTCTAACGACGGGCCGTTTCTTTACTTAAAGAAACGGCGCCGTATATGGGCCGCGTGGGCATAATCGATAATGCACCGTGGTCTATAATATAACAACTGTCAACCCTAAGGCCCCCCACACCCCGACCGACAGAGCATTTCGGAGGATGTAAATCATGGTGACTCAACTGAACATGAACCATAGAGGCTAGACCTGTGCTCACTGCGCACAAGGAGCCCCTCTTACTTTGAGAGATTGCTCCCACACTAGCACTTCTATAATTATATATACTAGTAGTTGCACACGTGCGATGCACGACTATATATATACTTTATATTATATTCAGTATAATATAATAAGATGAAAAAATATACATTTTCAAAACGTAATAAATTGAAATGATGAATTTATAAATTTTATTAGACATTGTTGAAGACTCTCTTTGTTGAACCCACAACGATGCACGACTACCTATATAGTACATAGAAAATCCGTATAATATAATAAGAAGAAGAAATATACAATTTCAAAACAACTAAATTTGGAATAAAACATTGTGGAATGTTATTAGACATTGTTGAAGACTTCGTTGTACACAACATTTTTAGTCGTACTAAGACATGATACATTTTCCCCACAAATCAAAATTTTCAAACCCCTTGGGCTACTAACTCTTGAAACAGCTACGTACAATTGTCCATGGTTAAAGACAGTTTTTTTCAACAGCAATCCCACTTTAGAAAGTCTTTGTCTTGACTTTTGTTGATTGTCATGGCATAGGATAGCACTCAACGGAAATTGCTTCCGTTGAAATTTGAAAGGCAATCTTGGATCTGACGGTGTCAGTGACATTCTAAGGAATTAATTACTTCTTGTTCCTGCAGTATGTACAGCACATGATCTTGGCTTTCCAACAGCTTGATCAAGCCAGACCTAGCCATCCGAAATGATTAACCAACCATTATTCTTATCGAGCTCCCTTCCTAAACACATCATATTTCTACTATGATGTCATCTTGATCCCCCTTAACTCTCTGCTCCGGAAGAAAAACCCATTGCAGATTATTGTTAAATAAACTTAAAAAATTTAGATTGGTTAAAAAGTGTAGTAAACGAACAAATCGGTTGTTCTAACATAAACTCCAACAATACATATCATACCTAATCTGTTGAGCTTCCTTTTTTCAATTTAGCTGCTAGCTTCTATTCCCTAATCATATAAAATCCGTAACATGGTAAATCTACCAAACATGGAACTGAGAGATGTCCACACATAAAAATCGCTTTCCTGTCAACCAAAGGTCATCCTATGCGAACTCTCTTAAGAGTATAATGGCGAGACTTTCTCTATCCCATCTAAATGAAATCGCAGAGTTTTATATTCACTTTAAACTCCGAATACTACAAGCCAATGGGTGGTACGGTCATCTCTTGCTCCTACATCAATTCTCTCACCCTTTCCACCAGCCCACCATTATGCTGCACTCGTGAGCATGATATTTTGTAAATGTATACTGATCTTGAGATATAAGGAACAGCTTTTTTTTGTAATAATTCATCTAGGCGAAAATGAAATAGATCAAATATACCCTTTTGGTGCCAACGTTATTTCCCTCATGTATCACTGTCAATTCTGCACCCAGGGTGGCTGAGTATTGCAGCACCAACCGAAAAACCCATCCGTGTGAACCCTTTAGTGGAAATACTACTTTGTCCAGTCGTTCCAAACCCCAAACTCAATCAAATAAATCAGACAGCACACAATAACTCCTATCTGAGAACGCAATTTCAGATTTTCCCAGCACCATCTGGTATATATAGACCAATGTTATCCCGAATCAAGTTCCCAGAACCGTTTAATGTATGCCGTCATTGTCCGCACACATTCCCCATTATTATGTGTTATTCTTAGTCTGATTAAAGGTAGGATCCTAACAAACTTGCTTAAAATAGATGTAGTATCTGTAACCAAAGGAATTAAAAGGTAAAATGGCATGAAAAAACCTAGTTGCGATAAACTTAATAAAACATACAGATACCCCCACAAATAGTGAACTAAAATATAAACTGAAAAACAGAGTGATGTGTCCAAATACTACATGAAGTATCAATATATGCCAAGTGACTTGAAATATAATAGAAGACATCCTTTTATTGCGAAATGCCAATCGCCCCTTATGTCCTAAAGATAAACTTGAATACAGTCTCAATGAACTTTCTATTATATATCCTAAAAATAGACAGCTGGCCTCTATAATGGTGTCTAAATAGGTAGATACCCAATTTACTTCGCCATGGCCTATCGAGTTTTGTAAAAAAGCTCAGTAGTTTTATAATAGATGTCAGAGACTTCAATTCGCTAGATTATGTTCAACCATCTGTTATTGCAGGATATCTAAAGCTCTCCTATCGAAGAATATAAAAGGGAATGTAAACTTCTCCCTTCAAAGTTCTGTCACTAGCATCCTACTGTATCATATGCATAATTATAGCCCTGCTAACACCATGTTAAATGACAAAGCAAAATGAGCAGGAGTTTATATAAAATTAAATTATGTATGACGCATATTGTAACCGCATGATACTGACCCAAGAACTTAGAGGAGGCGCAATGAGTAAGAGTTAAAGAATTAATTATTGCTACGAAGGTAAATTCATTCTTATTCTTTTTGTATCCACTATAAACTGTTTTTTTTAATGTAATACTCTTTTCATATATTTGTAGGGATCATATATCCATCCTAAAATATCAAAGGAAGATGTTGAAAAATATCGGTCTATTTTTCAACATAAAGTGTTCCCTATGTTTATTTTCCCTGAAGAGTTTCGAATTTTGAGGAATCCTTCCAAAGTGAAGGATAAAGAGCTTTTTGGTAAGAAACTATATTCTTTTGAAACTTTTTTTTTTGTTTGCCTAAATGTGTTTAAATATATATATTTTGCATACTTGCAGATGTGATAGGAGTTGTTGTTGAAATTTATGCACCACTTGATAAGATAATGCTGGAAAACTATCAAAGCCTAATCAACTTTCTCATTGCTGAATACACAGTAAGTTTGTTTAATTTTCTGATTTCTGATTTTTTTATTCAAGTATTTATTGATTTTGAATACTTTTTTCTTTTTGTGAAAAAAGAAATTGCATTTACAAGCAGTCTTTACATATTGTTGCTCACGGATGGATTGTGAGCTGAAAAATTATTTTGGGCCTACACACATGACTTTTGGCACACACTTGTGTTCTATTCCTATTTTAATATAAATCCCTTAGTGATCAAACCATAGGTAGACTTATTTATACAGTGTTTGTAGTATTCTGAATTATTTATAAGTCCTATACAGTGAAGGTAGAAGACGGAATCAAACTATCAGTGAAGTTAATCCAGCTACAAACAGGAAATGTGAACCAAATAATCAGTGAAGCTATCAAGTCAGAAGTTGAAGCATATTGTGATCCACAGGGGTCAAGCGGATCACTAAGAAAAATGCAATTCTTTTATTTTATTTGAATACAATAGTAAACAAAAACAATTGATTTTTTTTTCTGAGATATGCATAATATATAAAATTTATCATTTTCCTGTTTTTGGTGTTATATGTCTTGCAAATATCACAGGTGTAACAAGAAGTTGGTTGAAGATGATGATCTGATGAAATGTTTGAAATGCCTTAGGAGTTGGGCCAAGGAGTTCTAATGGCAATGTTTTTTTTTTTTTTGCAATGGTAAGGGTATGCAATGATCTGTTGGGTATATTTGCCGGAGAGGTGAGACTTTGCAACTCTTACGAATTAACCCAATTGTTGTTCAATCAAAACTCTATAGAGTTTATCAATTTCAAGGAAAGGATTGTCTCATTTTTTGTTTTGAGATCTCTGTACTGTTTTATTTTTTAATATAAAAATGATTTCTCCAATTGTAGTTTCGCTGAGAAAGACCAAAAAAACCCCTATGAGAAAGTATTAACTCTATATCCAGGCAAGAGTAAATGTAAAAAGAAAAAAGAAGATGGAAGGAAAAATAGTGTTAAGGTTGAAAAGACATGTGCAATGACATTTTATTTTTTAAATCGTGGTTTGGATGATGAACAATTGTATCCTGTGGTACTCTTAATATAACTCTTAAGGATTGGTTACATTGTCTATAGCTGGATTGTTTATATTTAGTTTGCAGGAACCATGCAAGGAGTCATATTCACATCAACCAGTAAGATTCATGAGAATTTAAGGGAGCAACTTTGTAATAGATTTACAAAGTATGTTTTTTTTTTGAGAGACAAAAGTATGCATTTTAATACTTTGATTTTTAGATTATATTAAGAGACGAAGTGTATTCAGATTTTTTTTGAATAATAAATCAGAGTGATTGTAAATCTATTACAAATAAGAAATTAGGGTAAACTATACAAATTAGGAAATAATTGGCATAACACTTACCAATTTAACTATAAAGTTATTCATGTAATATCTTCTATTGGATTCAAATAAATTAAGGTATTTAGAAGCAAATTGAAAATTAATATGACTAAACTAGTAATTCAAAGAAAAAGTTTTGATTTGAAGCACAAAAAATATTTTGTTACTGAAATAAAGATTGAAAATGATAAATAACTTTCAAAAATCAATAAGCAGACTAAGATGAATAATAGTTCACTAATTCAATCAACCAAAAAGATTTACTAATCTAACTCTATAATAAAAGCAAGAAGTTTTTTGCAATTTGTTTTCCCGCCCAATTGATACTAGCCGTTTTGCTTTAGTGATATTTAGCGATCGAAGATGTGATTTGTTCTGCGCGTGTAATGTGATTACGCATTGGGAATATGCCTAGCCGTTTTCAAAAGGCAACTATTCGTATTAACAGGCATCGGCTACAATTTCGGAGATGCATGCAGTAAAAATAACAAGAGAATATTATATATATTACACGGAATATGTAGAGTTGAAATATGCAATATAAACATTCAATGAGATGTGCTATTCCAAAACATTGGCTGCTGGTTATCTTTTGGTAAATTTGAATTTAAATTTGTATAAATACCCGGCTTCTTCATGCCAAAAACCCTTCACAAATTTAGTTCACTTTACTTTACCCTTTTCGAAATAGTGTGTCTTTCAAGATGCTTTCCATGTTCATTGCTGTGAAGAACATAAAGCCGGAACACCAGCTCAGGCCAATCAGGGTGAGAGCAGTACGGGTCTATGAAGTGCCTGAGAAAGGGGAGAGGGGCAGGCCAGTAAGAGCATGGAAGTATTGTTCCATGATGAAGAGGTAGTTTTCTTATATTTGCAAAAAAAATCCCATATTCATGTTATCTACTAATCTAGTGGTTTTTCAATGTGTATTGTTTTTTTTTATATTGCCTGGGAGACTACATTCATGCCATGCTATCTACTAATCTAATGATCTTTGGCTGTGTATAATTTTTTGTTTATTCGCAGGGAGACTAATTCATGCCAGTATTATCAAAAAAGACATTGGAAAGTATAGAGATATAATCAAAGAAGGGAAAGTCTTTGAAATCAAAGAACTTCATGGCTTCTACAAACTACTATGTCTACAAGATTACAGAACATGACTTCCTAATCAAATTCAACTATAGAACACAAGTGAAGGAGATACATTCTAATGGGCTTTCCTTGCAAAATGTTTCGGCTAAAGAGTTTTTTGGCTTTGAAAGATCCTGCTGATGTGAATGACAAGGAATTGATTGGTACTAGCTTTACTTTTTTAACTACTAATATCTTCCTTACTCTATTTTCAGTACTGTTTTCTAATATTTTGTTCATTTGGCAGATGTGATTGGAAGGGTGGTTGAGATTTACAATCATGTGGACAAGATTATAGGGGGAAAGGCAACCAAACTCATCGACTTTCAAAATTGAAGACAAATGCGTAAGTTTTTGAAAATTAAATTTGATTACATTAGAAACTGATGATGTGGTTTTTTTCTGTAATACATTTTTTTTTCTGTTTCGAATCCAGTGACAACACATTGACGTGTACACTTTGGAATGAGCATGTATCTACCCTTATGCCTTATTACAATAGTGATTCGAAAGAACCACTAATTGTAGTCATATACAATGTTGTAGGGCTAAAGTTGTTAGTGGTGAGTTTCTCTATAGTTTTCTGTCTAATATATATTAGTCAATCCAGCCTTTTGCTTTTAGTATGGATTTGTTAACACATTATCTCTCTATTTCCAATAAACATGAGTATCTATAAACAACAGTTATCTATTTGTATACATTTTTTTAAGGTAGGTGGAAATAACAGTTAAATATGATGCTACGAAGCTTTGGTTCAATGAGGATTTTGAAGGAATTCAAGAGTTTAAGCCAAAAAGTTTAAAGTTCAATCTTTTTTATTTGTCCTTATTGTACAAAATTCTCTGTATTAATGGTATGCCTCTTATGCCTTTAAAAGTAATTTTAGGAAAAAATAAAACTCTAATTCCCCCTACATCTGTATACTGTGTCTAGAAAACAAACATAGATGGAAAATTCTATATAATATTATGTGGATCACATTTTATTGCATGCTGTTCACTGGTAAAAAGAATGGGATATAATGTGATGACATGTTAGTAGCATGCGGTTCACTTGTAAAAAGAATGGATATAATGTGGATGCACAGTTTAGTAGCATTGCCTGTTCACTGTAAAGTGGGATAGCATGCTGATACACTATGTATTTTCCAAACTTTAGCATAAAACTGCTAATAAAAGAAATATGATATCTATAATAAACAACCATGTTTATTGTGGTCTACTGTATTCTAGATAGGTTGTTTAAGCACATGTTTACACTGTATAACTACCTTAATAGCATGCGAACTTAGTATTTTTTCAAACTTTAGTCAAACTATTAATAAAGAAAAAATAGCATTTATTGGTTTTACTGTACTAGATAGGTTGTTTAACACCATGTTTGTTCTTTAGTCCAATACAACAATGTTGACTCAAATAACCATTAACTTCTAATATTTAAATGAAGGTTGAAAGCTCAGAGTACTCCAATGAGAAGTCTTAGTACTGGCACCCTACATGTTCAAACTCTACAGGCATTAGTTGAGTTTAAGAATGATTCTGTTATTGTGACAAACTGCATGATCTGAAGAAGGTTGAAAGAGGTAATCCACACAACTCACACTAAGATATTCTTTACTTGTTATTTTATTTTATTATTGTTTATTGCTATACTTCTTATAAAATGATGTGTATCATAATAGGATGGAGATACTATGTGGCAACTGAGATTGGGTTAGATTTGAGGATGGTTGGTACGTAACTTATCCATGCGCTGAAAAGCACCTGGATGTAATAAGAAACTAAAAGAACAGAAGGATCAGCTGCTTTGTACTGAGTGTAACAAGCCTTGTATGATGGGTACCAGTGAGAATATAAAGTTGTTGTAGATTTGCTCTTGATAATCTGGAGATCTCCAAATGTTGCTTTGGATAGAGAGTGCAGAACTTTGTGGGTATTCTGCTCCGATATTGTAATGCAAAATACAAGGGAGGGTAAATCTTCTAATTGCTCTACAAGAATTATCTATAACTTTTATTGTTATGTTGTACTTAGGTTATTTATCAGCCTACGTAAACAGAGTGATGTTGAAGTGGCCACCTGAGTTGGATGCATAGTTGGAATGAAGATGGCTGTTTTAAAGTCACTTTTAAACCGGGCTCTTAAGAGGGGGTCCAAAATACGCCCATTCAAGGGTGTGTGAGGATTTGTCACGGGATGAACACTCTTGCTAAAACCTATATTTGACAGGTTTGTGGAGCATCAAAGACCAGGACTTGATATCGTAGGGATGCTTGAGGAGGATGCGAAATAGTGATGCAATCTCTGAAGTGATTTCAGATCCTTACTGCTCCATAAATTGTTTTTTTTATTTTTATTATGATGGTGACTATAATTTGGTTTACTTCCTTTTTGAATAACAGGAAGTCTCCTATTGGAGGGAGTTAAATTCTGCCTCTATCCAAGCCTCACAAAAAGGAAGGAGATGACAGTGCTGACAACGCTGGGCTATTAAAAGGTCACTTTTGGATTAAGTTTTCATCATCCAAGTAAGAGGAAGAATTTGAAGGAAGCAAAGAGATTAAAAAATGAAAAAAATGTAATTGTGTCTATGGTTGAAACTGGTTGTTGTGAACCTGTCCTCTATCCGACTCTTAAGAATTGTCTTTTTATATGTTTAATTCTATCCTGTTGTTCCTCCTTTAAACATATAAAGTTTTATTTTTGGGATAATTTTCTGAATTATGGTTTAATTGTTGATGAAGCATTGCCTTTACTGTTTATTACCATATATTGGTGCCTCTACTGCTACTATTAGAACCTGTTTTGCAGATTTTCTAACTACCATTTCGGGTTATTGGGAAGGATGATCAAGAGCCAATGTTTTAAAATGGAGACACAAGGGACAAAACTTGGCAACGAACTTAGACTTTGTAGATGTAGTTTTGTATAGATTCCATTAGATATTAAACTTCTCCTATAAAATTAGAGATGATAGTTACTAAGAACATTGAATGACAAGAAATTTTTGCAACTTTCTAATACAATGAAAACCTCTTAGAACTAAATAACTTGTGCCTAAAATATAAAGATAGGTTTACTTCACCTATTTGCAAAATCTTCTTTTACTCTGTTTGCAACTGTCCAATGCACTTTATGTCCATGCTGGTGTCCACCAAAATTTGCTAGCACATATAAAAAGGAATTAATACACATGGAATAAATGAAATCTTTGTAATATAAAATTAACTAATTATTAAGAGTTACTAAAATGTTTCTTTTCCTGTGATATACAAAAAAACAGTAAATTTGCAGAGTACCCAATTTGAGAGTACACATAGAACAGTAATGCAATTAAGTAAAATTATAGTTGAATATAGTCAAAAGTGTTCAAGTTTTGATAATGTGTGAAATTTTATTCAGAATCTAAGTACTAATCTTAGGTTAAGCTTCACAACTCTC